>CABHPH010060128.1:0-25832 GCA_902168325.1 Peromyscus nudipes | reverse complement strand
GTGTGTGTGTGTGTGTGTGTGTGTGTGTGTGTGTGTGTGTGTATGCGCATGCACACATATATGTGCACCCCCCCCCCAGACCTTTTCCCCTTCCCCCGTGACTCCGCCTCCTAGCACAGATTCATTGGAATTTCACAACCTTTGCATGCTTTTGTGAAAACACTCATTTGTGTTTGTGCCAGGCCGCTAATGGCGGCCGCCAAGGTCTGTGAGCCTACCTCTGTTCAGCTCTCGTTATGGCGAGGAATGTGCCGTTAATAATGCATCTATGGAACTCAGCTGTGTGGGAGCCAAGTAATTATCCCACCGCAGCGTTCCCGGCTTCAGTGTCATCACAACCGGGGCTTCATTAAAAGTCCTAACAGAGCCGGTGTTGTGGGCTGCGGCCTGTATATATATTTTTTCATTTAAATTATCAGCCTTGCTATGGCTCAGAGGTAATTTGACTTTTTGAAACCGCTGAGCCCCTGTGAATTCCCCTCCCTTCTCCCTCTCGCTGCTCCACCAGCTGATCAGCCCCAGAAGAACAAAAGGTTTATCTGAAGCTATGAAGCATATATTCACCAGCTTCTGGCGTCTAGATAAAAAAAAAATCAAAGTACTCCATTGAACATGTTAATACTGAGCAAAATGCACACAGCTAGACACTAAACCTTTACAGGGATTTGGGCATTTGAAAAGTGATACCCACATCAGGTCTTGAGCTGGGTTTCTTAGCCCTGAGTAGAGTGAGCAGCAGAAGCAGAAGAAATAACATTTATAAACGAATTTGAAGAACCGAGAATGGATGGCTTGAGAACGAGTCACCTTTTGTCCTGAGTGTTTGGCTGGAAGGGTGGTCAGCAATCGGCAGAGTTGCCAGCAGTCAGGACTCTCCTGGACTGCGGCCTTTGAGCTGTTGGAATTGGGGACTGGGAAGACGGGGTTCCATGTCTTGGGTTTGTTCCTCTTCGTGCTCTGAGGCCCCTTTAGCTTTCAACAGAGACGAGCTCAGGAATCTCAGAAGGAGGATCTAAGTCATTGGCCCTGGCAGCAATACCCTCTGGGGCTTCATGCAAGCCATGTTTCATAGAGCCTTAACATCTGAGGGAGGGCGGAGGGAATGGGCAGGAAGTCAAGTCCTATGAGTAGATCGTTCACCTCAAGACAGCTGGCCAGTGCCTGTTTGGCATTCTCTGCCACCTGTGGCATGGTGGTAGCATGGTGGCACTTTCTTTAAACTAGTCTGCCAAATACGCTTTCTCCGTTTTAGATCAAGGAAGATATTGAAAAAGTGTAGGATTTGTTTCTGCCTCTAGAAGCTTTCAGTCTATTGGAGAGGCTAGCACGATAACATCTCGGATCATAAGCAGTTCGTAATTGAACTTGTGCTAGAGCATACGTTTTATCCCAGAAGAGGATGTGTGGAGAGGGTGGGAAGTGAGGAAAGGCCTCAGAATGCTGTGACGCATTTGCACACCATTAAGACCACCTTGGATGGCATTTAAGCCAATGGTGAGGCCCAGAAAGATAGAGCATGGTTTGATGCAGTACACACCTCCATGCATGGAGGCAGATCTAGTTTGCACCATCATGGGCCCAGTGGGAGCTCTGTGCTCAGCCTCAGCTGGGTGGAGGGAGAACAGAGTTTAGCCCACTGTACACCGGATCAGAAAGCTCTGATAACTGGACCTTTCTTTGGTTTATATGTTCTATGGCAGCTGGGTCTCAGACCCTCTCCTGTGAGCTTGGAACCTATTTTGTGCCTGCATTATGCTGAGTGAGGAGCCTCGGCCAAGGCAAACACAGACTGTACCCTAAAGGACTCAATCAGATGACAGGGGGCAGGCATGGAACTGTTCAGATCATTGTGAGTGGGTTAGGAAGGGGTCCCTGTCTTAATTTCATCTGAGAAAAGATAGATATATGAAGTTAGGCAGTAGACAGTCATTGGAGGTTTGAAGGAGGATGGACATTCAAGCTGACTGGCTACGAGGAGTTCACCAGAGGTTTTGAGAAAGATAGTTAGCACATGTTAAAGGTTCTTTCAAGTTCTTCTTGCTGGAGGATGCCCGACTGGAAGCTGATGGATTTGGAGTCTTCCAGGCTACTAAACATTGAGTCTTGCTGGCCACTCCCTTCTGATCAATGGCCTGCAGTCCAGACTGCCTTTTCTGTCCTTTGCAACTACATGTCCTACTGTCTGCTGCCTGTCCTACTGAGCATGCTTGAGCACGCCTCTGGCTTCTCCCACACTCCAGTGTTTGCCTCAGCACTGTGGGGCTGTCTGTCCCCAGTGGTTGCTGGACCTCACTGTGCCCCCGTTCTGGTGAGTCCCAGATGCCTGGCATGCCTGCCAACTGTCAGGACAATATGCTCTTGTGTCTGCTTTCATTGGTCTAGAGCACAGGGGATGGTTCCAGAGCAGGGTCTCCAGCCCCAGGAATGCAGGAGGCTGGGGCTTGAAGAACATTCGGGAAGCTGAATATTGATCCTTGTGGTGTGCACGTTGGGACTTGCGTGGGAAGCCCATCATTTCTGGAAAAATAGCTCTCTCTCCCTTTTCAAGGTGTAAGCTCAGGCTTATGTGAACCATTTTGGAATCTGTTTGGCTGTGAAGCTTTTGCAAGGGCCACTGTGCCCCCATCAAAACTGTTCCTGGTGACATTACACCCACCAGGAATGAGGTCACGCCGTCTCTAAAGCTAGAGCTGGGGACTCAGAAAACAAAGTGTCTTCATGCTGACCTTACCACCTAGGACTCCAGGCAGCATGAAAAATCCAAATCCGTGGGGCTCTTGGGACTGGGACTGCGATGTTGGATGGTCCCAGGCCCAGGTTCACCGTGGTTTCAGATCTGGAAAGAGAGGCGGGAGAAGTGTTTGAATATTGTGCCGTGAAGGGAACAGTCCTGCGGCGCGGCAGTTTTGATATTAGAGCAGACCTCCTAAGAGATCCCCTGGCTCCGAGCTGTGATCCACACGCCACATTCACAGACAGCTGGTCGCCCAGCGTGGGCTGCGCCTGCCGCTCGGAGCTGGCACACTGGCGGGGACCAGGTAATGCTCTAATTTCCCTCGTGCAGATGCGGCCAGGAATATCTTAATTTATTGGTGTGCTGGCATGCAAGAGGGAATGCTGCCGGCGCAGCCTTGCATAACTATTAGCAAAAGATGGAACTGATCGGGGCTTGACTTCTCCTAAAGTGGGTTTGAAATAATCATCGCCTTTTGTTGTGTTTGGAAGGGCTTGAACAATTCTTAATTATTTAATTATAGATATGCAAGTAATACACTGGGAATGGCCCTGTCATTCCAGGGATACCAAGCAGAGGAAAATGTTTAGTTACCGGAGGGGGAAAAGGGATGGTAATTAAATCGAAGTGTCGTTTGTATCATGCCACCATACTGTTAGTGACGAGGGAGGGAAACGGTCTGCTGGGCCTCACCTTGGAAATTTTAAGGTAATAATAATAACATCAACAGCATCGCTGCTTTCCTCCGGGTGAGAGATGGACAGCTAGCAAAGCCCTTTCTTTATCATGCAAATACAGGGTGCAGGTTAGACGTCCGCTAGGCAGCTGTAAATTTTTCCCATTTTGCAGATGAGAAAAATCAATCCTCCCGTCTCGCTTGGAGTCTTGTGTTTTTCCGGACACCACGGTGGCCTGCCTTTCCCACCCTGTCACCAGCTGTGGCCGAGCCCCACTGTGCCCCACAGTGACTTCCCTCGCTCCTAAGAGCTGGCCCAGCCTTGACAACTTTGGTGACTGTTTGCCTGCATTGTGTGTCTGACGCTGTGGCACGCTTCTCATGACCGACACCTTGTAATTATCCCGTATAAGCACTCATTGTGTTCATATCATTAATTTTGTTTGGGCTATTACATTTGATAGATACATTAAGCATTATATAGTTCTCTTTATACATGAAATTGAACTGCCTTTGAACAGTCAGCCAGCTAATTGCTGGTAATTTGTGTTGCTAACGAGAGGCAGAATAGTGGTATAACATTAGACTCAACAGTCAGTTAACAAGCCTGCCCGTTCAGATTGCAAAGCATGCCCTCTCTGGCAGAGGCGAGCTGCATCCCACACATGGACAGACTTTGAAATGGCTATGACTGAGAACCCTGTTCCCGCACCGCCGAGGCCTTGCCACAGTGACTGCTACGTAGGCATCGTAGGGCGTCAGGGAGACTACGTGAGTGTTGGGGTGATGAGGATGGCTCTCACCCCGCTTATGTCACGTTTCGGGTGCCCGTCGACGTGTGATCACAGAGTTGGTTGCTCGGTTTCCTCCAGGGCCTTACCAAGTCCCTTTTGCAAAAGGTCATTTGGATAATGGTGGGGTTGCCCCGTCACTGATTCTGGGGTTCTTCGAGCATTTCTTATTCCTTTGCCTTGGGAAAGCTTTGGCTGGTGCTCAGAGAAGCCTGAGGAAGGTGTGCTCAGACATGAGAGGAAATGAGGGGCTGTGGCCCAGCAGCCAGGCGGGTGAATGAAGTATCCTTCTAGACTGGCAGAGATCCACAGAGTATGCTGTTAGCTGGGGCTGAGTTGTATCTCCCTCGAGTTCTTAGTGGAAACCCCAACCACTAGTACCACAGGATGTGACTGCTTGGAAAGGGTCTCTACGGAGGTGAGGATGTAGATGGCACCCTATCCAGTCTCAGAGACTTGGACACACAGAGGTCGCAGGGGTAAGCACAGCAGAGGGCAGACCCTGGGGAGGACGTAACGCCACCGGCAAACCGGGGAGAGGTTCAGGAGGAACTTAAGCCTGATGATACCGCCACTGTGGCTGCTTGCCTCCGGAACTGTGTCCAGCCAGACCCCTCCCTGCTCTGTGCTGCTGTGTTAGGGCCATGCTGGTAGATGATCACAGACCATCCCTGCAGCTCCATCTCAGTGGCTGGGGAGGCCTGCTGCTGCATCTGCTGGGAAAGTCCCCAAAGCCTAAGTTCAGCAGTGCCCTTAAAGCTTGACAAAGATGGCATTGAAACAGGCTGGTGTGTGTGGGGGTGGGGGGCGGGTATTCCATGAGAGCGGCATAGGCCCTGTCCTATAAACTCACACTCGCTCATTAGGGGCATTGGAATGCTGGGGAAGGATCCGCCCAGTCACTGGAAGTGACTTTCATGGAGGCCTCCTCCTCTGATATACTGACCATTTCAGTTCCTGTTTCCAAGGGATGGCCTGAGACCTGGCGGTGCCCCTGTGTCTTTTCCTCACTGTACATGGAGGTGTTGGTGCCTGTGACCCACATGTAAGGGAGGGGCACTTTGGGACAACACCTGTGGTTATCAGAGGCCATCCTAGCTGAATCCCATGCTTATGCCCTGCTGTGTGTGGCCAGCCTATCCCTTAGCACCCAGGTTTTAACGTTCCCTGCCCATGACTTCAGTTTGTAGTGTAAAGAATTGACTTGAATTCCTAACGCCAAACCACAGGGATCATTCTGACCCTCAACTTCCCGACAGACTGTTGACATTTCCAGAATAGCTGTGCTTGGTTATGGGATCTTTGTATTGTCCAGGGGATCGGTGAGCCACCGAGTGTCATTGGTGCTCTTACACTGTGCTAGGTGTCTTGCTATCATGGGACATTCAGCACAAGATGCGCTCTCTTAGTCCCGGTCAGTTGAGCTTGATGCTGTGTGTGTGTTGGTGTGTGTGCATGCATGTGCATGTTTGTGTAGCATGAAGTATGTATATGGTGCGCAAATAATTTTGTAGGTGGTTCATGTATTTGCAAAGGAAATTATGTCACTAGGATAAAATTAGCAGGACTATTGTTTCTGTGACTAAATTATGTCTGCTTTCAGATCACTGTCACTCCACTGACATTTTACATAGAGAGGAAGTGAGGCAACTACCACTTCCGCCTCGGTCCCCTGTTGGAGTTCAGTGAGCACAGTTACAAAATGCTTCCCTCATGTCCCACGGCAGCTTTATCTAGGGATCTCAAAGGCCAGTGTCCTGCAGGGGTTTCCAGTCAGATAGCTAGTGGCCATCACATCAGAAAGGCTTGGAGGGTCCAGTTGCTCTGCCGTCAACAGGGCCTTTGCCCAGAGCTAGCCCCAAGATCTCCTCATTCTTGGTTCTTCCCTGTTTGCCACAGGCAGGGAGAGAAAGAGGATGACAGAGCCCAGTTTTGAGCAGGACATAGAAAAGATCTCATTTTCAGAGGTTTTCAGTGTGTATGAAAAACCGCGGTGGGCTGGTAGGAAAACTGTCACATAGGGATGGGGAGCAGGGTCCCCGAGGCCAGCGAGTGATGAGGCTGCCCAAGGGAGATTCTCTTCTCTGTCCAGTGCTTTCCTGAGGTAAGAGGGGAGATTTGCAATGGCCCCTGGAAGTTTCCCACTGGTATGGATTTATTTATTTTTCCACTGAAAATGTAATGCACGTTCGTGGGGGGAAAGATGAAAAAACACACACAAGGCATACATGTTCTGTTGTGTAATCCTCTAGAAGCCTTCCCACATTGGCTTCCCCAGAAGCCGCTTGCCACTCCTACCGATGTTTGGGTGTGCACGTGTTTGTGTAGACCGGCTGGGATGCATCTGTTCTCTTGTGTTTTGCTCACTTCATGTCTACAGTGCGTGTCTTCCTCCAGCGGCTCATTTGATTTTGCTCCATTTGAAAGTAACAGAGCATTTGTAGAGTTATAGTTAATGACTGTACCGTGACTGGTTCAGTCACACCCTCTGGCTGGGGGAAAAGTCTCTGAGGAGAGCCTCAGAGAAAAGGTAGCTTTTGATCAGAGGTTTTGAAGAGTGAGTAGGAGTTTGGAAGTTCAAACTGTTTTGGTGATGACTGGGGTATGCAAGAGGCTGTGTAGGATGGGGTTGTGCCCACAAAGGAATGGACGAGGGTAGGCACTCCATGCTCTTCCGGCCCTGGGGAACAG
This sequence comes from Peromyscus nudipes, assembly GCA_902168325.1. Classification (NCBI taxonomy): domain Eukaryota; kingdom Metazoa; phylum Chordata; class Mammalia; order Rodentia; family Cricetidae; genus Peromyscus; species Peromyscus nudipes. The sequence continues at coordinate 18,940 of CABHPH010060128.1, read as the reverse complement.
CATTGCAGTTGGAATGTGGCTCCAGCTCAGGGTGCTCTGGGAATCTGTGAGCAGGAGCAATGGTGGGAGACTGGGTGGATACAGGACATGGATCCTGGGGCCCAGATTCCCAGCATGTCGGCTGCTGGAGAGGAGAGGGTAAGTGCTGGAGCAAAGGGAAGGCCCACGCAGCTGGCTGGCTACCCCGGTTATTGCTTAGGAAATGCTGCCTGGTGACATGTCAGCTCCTGACTGAAAGCGGGGTTGGCAGGCCCCGTTTTCTAAGCTGAGGGCCTGTCTGCCAGATCGCATTTGGATTGAGTGGCTGGCACTCTGAGAGCCTCGCTTAATAGGATTGAAAGAAAAGAAATGTTACTTTTCATCACCCAAGACAACAAAGAGAAACGGGGAAACGAAAATATTATTTCGTTTGAACAAATTACAGAGAGACTCTCTGGGGCGCTTTCAGAGACTAAGATGAAGAAAAGCACTTAAATATCATTCCATCAAACTAAATTTTTAACTACAATTTTTTACAGATAAAATGTGTTGGGAGGATTCAAAGAAGATTAGCGCTCACCTCAGAAACAGTATTCAAATTTTACCAGCTAATGGAGGCCCTGCAATAGCGCTAACGCCTCTAACTTTCCTCCCAGGGACAGAGATTTTGGTATTCTTATAAAAACACATCGAGCTGATTTCATTCCTGTGTCTCTGCAGACTTCATTGGCGTAATTTCAGTAAGTGTTATAAATGTTATTTTAAGTATTATAATGATAATCCCTCCTGACAACGAGCCTCCTCTCAGCTTCCACCGCCAAGGTAATGTTTACCTCGGATGGCGCATAACTGTTTGCTTTCTTCACAGTAAACTCTGTTCCCAATTGCTTAATCAGCTATGGAAGACAGGGAGACTGAAGATGTGCTGAATGTTCCTCCGATCACAGCGGAGAATGGGGGCGCCCATAGTGAGGGCTGGGGGCTGCCCACCTCCCCCCTTATTTTGTTAGGTGACTTTTTTGTCCACGCTAAGTTGGGTGTCATGGGCCTTGGCCACCTCTTGAGACATTTATTGTTATACCTGGCACACTTGGGTGTAAATTTGCTCAGCTCGAGAACCTTGGGGTCCTTCTCCATAGTTTGTTGGCCTTGGCCAGGACTCACCTGTTTCTCTGATGGGTTTGGGGAACTCCAGATTTTGGTCACAGCCTATGCTTCCTAGCGTTCCATAGAATGCCCTGTTGTTCTTTGAGTGGGTCCTCTGCTGCCTGCTCAGGGAAGCAAGATTTTATTAGGCCTTATGAAAGCGAAACTGCTCTACCCTTGGATGCTGATCTCAGAGGCTTTCTGGGGCATTAGATAACACTGCTTCTCTGGCTTCTTGAATATCCAACTCCAGTTGTGATTAAGAATTAAGGAAGAGCTGGGAAGGTTGATATTCATTACAGGTTGGGGAAGTGTTTGCCTCTATGGGTCCTGAGTGCCTGGAGCCCAGCTTTCTCTACCCTGTGGCCGTGGGGAGGTTCTGTTTTGAGCTAACCAGCAGTAGCTCTTTAATTCATTCAACAAACACTTATTGAGACAAGTCTGTTCTAGGCACTTTCCTGGACTCTAGAGAATGAACAGGTTCATTTCTTCCACCTTTGTATAGCTTTCTATGTAGGCAGGAACACAGAGACTGAACGGCAAACAAGCCAATATGTAATTGAAATGGGGAGATGGACGATTAGTGTAGAGATGGAGCAAGTTAGGGAGTGTAGTATATCTCCAAGGGTCAAGCATGAGGAGAGCTGGAATATTGGCCTGGGATGCTAGGCTAGGGTGTGGGGTATGACCACAGAGGCTCCAATGATGAGAGAGGTTGGCAGAGACCAAGCCACATTGTCTGTCAGTGCTTAGGAGCTCTGTGGGTTTTCACGGTCTTTAAGCCATCAGGGTACACTTCTACTTAAGCTCACACAGACTGCTATGGCCCTGGGTAGAAGAGGGTCACGAGGGAGCAAGGATGTGAGGGCACAGTAATGGGGGATGGGGTAGTGTAGCAGCACTGTCTCTGTGCGGATGGGCCTGTGGACTTTCAGCAGGTGCAAAGGCTGTTTAAGGTCACCTCCGAAGTTGGCAGACAAACTCATGGGAAGTAGTGCAGCAGGCAGAATATTGGCTTAGATGGCCCCTTGCCACCGGATACCCCCGCATGCTCTTCTTGGCCCTACCCCCACCCCCCACCCATGATCAGAGGTCTTCTCTCACTGGGGACTGGACAGCTGGGGTGTCTTCTTTCCCCGCAGCCTGTATGATGCTTTCGTGGTGGTCTCCAGGAAGAACGGAGCAAGGGCTCCATGAATTACGATATTTATTCTCTAGCCTCAGTTTCTCCCCTTACTCTTGGCACAGGATAAAAAGCAGACTCAACATGCCTGGACCTACCTCCTTCCCCACCCACCCACTACCAGCCCTTTCTCTAGCCCTACTCTCTAGCTCCCCGAGGCTGGCAGTATAATTTAGCTCAAGCCTTTAGTTACAGACCAGGGCTAGGAGGTAGCTGATTTCCTTTCCTCGGGGTGGGCACTCTGAAGGCTTTGTGCTGGGGCTGGAGAGCAGAGGGAATGAATGCAAACTAGGTGACTGATAATCAAAAGCATCCTTGGGGCTGGCCCGACCCATTTGGCCCAGGCGGGGTTCTGTCCCTGGCACCTGCACGGGGGTCCACGTGTACCTGCACGGTGGTCCACGTGTACCTGCTCCTCTAGAGAGTGGTAGGGTTCCAGCTGATGCTGGGTGGGCAGCAGAGGGTGGGGGGGGATTAATTGCTTTGACAGAATATTCCCAGTGCCCAGTTTTGAGTGAATTAACTTCCAAGAAAATGTCTAATATCCCTCTCCTGTCCCTTGGAGAGGTGACAATTGGTTGAGTCCATCTGTATCTCTCCTGCCACTCCCAGCATTGGAGGCCACCATCAAGGACTCAAAAATCTAAAAACAGGTGGCCAAAATCAAGATGGAGTGCAGCCCTCTTAGGTGGGCTAGGAGCAGAGGCAGAGGGGCAAGCTAGGCTTGGTTTCTCTGAAACACATCCTGACCCATACTGGATGAATATTTTAACACCAGCACATTTTGCTCAAGCCAGGAACACACAGGAGCACACCGCATTCCTGGCAAAACCAGAGAATGACCTGGAAACCTGAATATCGCAGAGAACAAAAGGTTATGCGCAGGCTTCGTGGAATGGGATTAGGGCATGAGAGGAGATATAGAGAGTTTTACATTCCTTTCCTCCCTCCCAGGGCTGCAGGCCGAGGGAGCCGGGCCCAGGCCTTGGTACAAGGCAGCATGCAAGCCACCAGGCCCCAGCCCCCAGCTGTGGACTAGGCAGAGGAGCCCTTAAAAAGGGGAGGGGGGCGCCGAGAGGGCAAGAGGCAGGGAGGGGGTCTGGGAAATGGAGAAACAAACTCCATTTTCTGCTCGGCTGTGGTGGGAGGGCTCCCGTGGCCCACAGGCTCACGGAGTGAAGCAATTTCAGACAGGGATGAGTGTCTGGTTTTCCCTGGAGCGGAGGCTGCAAAGCCCCGAAAGCCCTCGGTTTCTCTTCCCTTAATATCCTGTTTTGGAAAGTGCAGTGTGAGAAGGTGAAGGAAATGAAGATGGCCCTCGGCTAATGGAAGAAGCCCTATCCTGCTTGCTCCAGGGGGACCGGGAAGCTGTATTCCAGCAGCCTGGTCAAGGTAGGGAGAGGGAGTGTGTTGCCAATGGGGTCCCTGGGAGGGTCGCTGTCTGCAGACAAAGGCTCAGGTTTCTGTCATGCCTATGAGGTTGCTTGCTGGCACTGTCGCCACTTGTGTGGCTTCAAAGGCTGTGACGATGGCATTCCCAGGACCTGCCCGGAAAGCCCAGGGGTGTTATTTATTCTGTGACTCTACTTTTGCTCTCCTATGAGTGCAGGCATGGGCACTGTGCCCACAGCCGCCTTCTACCCATCCATGGTGCATGTAGCTGTCATGCAGGTCCCAACTACCACCGAGCCAGGGTGTCTGGGAGCCAAGTCTCTAGGACAGGTTGACCATTCCAAATCCTCCAGACCCCAAGTCCTAGCTTTTGAACAATGACATGATTCTACAAGTGGCTCATCCCTACCTAACCCCGTGGGATGGTTAACGGTCAGAGAGCAGATGTGCTAAAGAGCCTGTTGGAGCTCTGCTCTGCAGGCTGCGTAAAGAATGTATGAAGAATGTCATGCTTAGACTTCAGTCCAACCCCGAGTTCTCGCATGATATGTATGTAAAAGTTCCAGAATTTGAATCCAAAGAGCTTCCTGTCCCAAGCTTTGTGAATGAGTGCTAGGCTGCCTGTATTGGTAGACGGGGATTGAAGATGGTGTGCCTCAGTGAGGCCTCTGGTCTGTGTGGGGAGGAGAATGAGAGCTCTGTCCAGCAGAGGGCTTCCCTTATGAGGGAGACTTGGGCTAGGTACTTGCCACTACGTTCTCAGCAGTGCTGGGGGCCACCCTGCCTGTCACCTTGTGCCTTATGCCCCTCACCCAGGCCACTGCTGAGTTTCGTTCCGTGGATACTGGCTGCAGGTGGACTCCAGACCCTGAGCTCCCTGCCTGGTGTGAGCCCCAGCCATGCTCCTTGTTGTAGGGGAGGTCATGTAACTTCAGAGTCTGTCTCCTCCACAGTGTAGTGGTGGCCTTGGGGGGGGCCTCGGGTTTAAAGCCTGTGAGTATTCAGTGGAGCAGTATGCTCTGAGGAGGGTGTGGAAAGATCTGGTGCTGTCACTACGTCTGGTCCATTCCCAAGGCTCTGCTGCAATGCCTGATGAGGGGCTTTTGGAGCTGGTCTGCCCTGGTCTGCCCTGGTCTGGCCTGGTCTGGCCTGGTTTGGCCTGGTCTGGCCTGGCTGCTTCTCTTCTTTAGTACATTTGGCTTATCTCCTCAACTGGATCCTGAGTTCTTGAGAGCAACGGTGGTTCTTATGATCTGTACCCTGCTCCTGTCCACATTCTGGACTTCACACAGAGATGCTTAGTAAATACTCACCTAATTGAACATTAACTGAACATTAGACTACATTTAATTACCTAATTGAATATTAATTAGACTACATTTAAAAGACACTCAAGGTAGGGTGTAGTAGTGCATGGTTTTAATCCCAGCACAGGGGTGGGGGGGTCCCAAACACAAAGGCAAGATGGATCTCTGAGTTTACTGAGTGAGTTCCTGGACATCCAGGCCTCCATCGCGGCACTGTAGAGAAAGTGGGGTAGGGGAAACACACAGAGACAGAGACAGACAGAAAGACAGAGAGATACTGACTGTAAATTCTCTACTTAATAAAGAGTATAATACACACAGCCAGCTTTCCACATCTGTGAGTTCACGTGTATCTGGAAAATCTTTAGGAATAACGCGTCTGTAACTGAACATGTATGGTCTACACAGCATCTACACTGTATTAGGTTTTATAATAATCTCGTGGTGATTCAAGCACATGGGAAGACATATGGGGGTTCTGTGCAAAGTTGCACCTCTTTATGGGATGGACTTCAGTGTCTTTGGGCTTTGGGTCTCTGGAATTCCTGGAACGAGTTCCATGCTTATGCCAAAAGACTGTTAAAAACCAAACCAAACCAGATGTGCACACATACATATTGGAGTGGACACACATAGGTGACGTCTGCTCTGGGCAGATCTGTGAATCCATCAAGCACTAGTAGGCCCAGGTTGCTAATGAAAAATACTGGGCCCAGTGAAGGGTGCTGACTGTCACATCTTTGCTAGCTGGATGAGAGTCGCACAGCTTGGAAGGACAAAACCAAGACTTGTGAGCAGTGTGTGGGCAGCAAAGCACATGGTGTTTGGGATTCTCCAAGTTTTCGGAAGGGCAAGTAGCCAGTTTGTGAAGAATTGACTGGCACTGGGTGGCTCTGAGTCTGTAGGTCTAGAAGGCAGCTGTCCCGAGCTTGCGTTCAGGTGGCATGGTAGCCTCCTGCTGAACTGGTTGTAAGGTTAGTTGCAATTTTGCTAAAATTAAGCTGCCCAGGCCTCAGGCTATCCAGCAGCACTCAGCTAGTCCGCTCTCTGCTCTTGCTGGCACTCCCATCCCACTGTGTACCCCTCTGGACCCATGAGTCACTCCAGACAGCAGCACGTATCCCTGTCTTCTGGACAGTCACCACGTGCTAGCCATCCTGTTCTCCACAGCTCCTCCCCTGTGCCTGGCAGGTGCCCTGTGGCAGCAGCAGGGATCAGGATGAGGGCAGGTCCCTGCAGAGGGCAGAGGCTACGTCTTTCCCTGTGGCTGCCATGACAAGCATACATGATCAGGGCAGGACAGAGAGCTGGCCTCTGAGGTGCCTCTTCTCCTTTCTCAGGGTCTGGGCACACCGGAGACAGGGCCGGGGCTGCTGGAGGAGGCTGAGCTTGTATGCCCACCTTTCCCAGTGCCCACATTCTCTGTTCTCACTTCACCAGGGACTGGCTTGAGCCTTCAGTGGGCCATGTCCTCTGAATCCCCACCTCCCAAGATGTGGTTCAGTGGCAGAGGAATGTTCTAGATAGAGCAACTCCCAGCTGTGCCCTGCCCCTGCTAAGCCAGAACCTGACTGCCCTGGGCCACCGAGTGATCTGAACTTTGAGAAGGACCCTTAGGAAGAAATTATTTCACCCAGGCCTCGCCCTCTGAAGGCAGGATAATGCTGCCCATCCCAGCTCACCGCTGTCGGGGTGTAGCTTATTCTAACTTCAATTTCCTCCTGGCTAAGATGCTGGGCTGGACCTGTATCCTTGGGCTCTGAATGTAGCCAAGGCTGGATAGAGTGAGTGAGTGCAGGGTTCACTTTAGGGACTCAGGGATCTAAGGAGCCACCAGGGGAATGAAGGACTGAGCTGAGAAGCAAGGTCTTCACTGGGCTAACTCAAGAGCTCAATACCAGCATGGACGCCTGTAGAATTATTACACAAAGTAGCAAAGGGATGTGGGGAGCAAAGTTAATGCTGTGATAGCAACTTTTTAAAATATAAACAACGTGATAAAAGCCAGTTGCTCCCCTCCTCCCATCCCCCCTCTCCTGTGATCCCAGTGGGGAGCCTCAGTCCTCTTAGCACACTGCCTTGGAGCAGGAAGTCTGTGATGGCTCCTGGTTCTGGCTGGCATGAGCTGAATCCTTCACTACAAGTGGGAAAGCCACATCTGCGTAGCAGGCTCTGTGGGCCAGCCGGGCATCTGGGCCTCATGGCAACTTAAATGCCTCCGATTAGCAAGTCGGGTGGGAAGAGGTGCTAAAAGGACTCCTCACTGCCTCTTCCACTGGCATATATTGAAGGGAGTTCAGGTATGAAACTATTAAAATGTTATTTTGATAATTAAGCCCACAGCTGTTCTGAGGGCGGCAGGGGCAGGCATTGTATGAGCAGCAGAAGGCAGGATGCTCTCTCAGGCTCCAGGAGTACAGGAGAGCAGGCAGGGGGTGGGGTGAGGGAGGGTGGATGCAGGACCTTGAGAGGGCAAGGAGGGGACCATCCCTTTCATGAGGTTCCCCATTGCCTTGGGTGACTGCAAGGAACAGTGTCGGGGACAGGGGAACTGCCCACTCTGGGTTTCTAGGTTTCCACACAAACTCCAGAGGGGTAGCTATGGGGACCCTGACGTCACCAGCCCTCTGGGTGGGGGTCAACCTCAGCCCCACCCCAGACCTCCTGAATCAGAGGCTGAGTGTGGGGTCACAAAGATTGGAGTGCACTCCAGTTCAATAACAATGTTCCTTAGTGTTCCCTTGGCGAGTGGGGCTCAGCTTGCTGGGCTTCCTGAAGGAGAGTCTGGCTGGATAAGTAAGGTAGGGAAGGTGTAGGGTGGATGGTCAAATGCCACAGCAGGCCTTCCTAGGCAGGTACCAGATGACAACGAGGAGCCCACAAGTGATAGGAGCTTGAGTGAGCTCACACAGCAAGTCACAGCAGACCTGGAATCAGGAGTCAGTCTAATATGATGATTGGAATCAAGACTGCTGTTCTTCTGGACATGGAGGGTGGAGCTGGGAGAGAAGTTTCAATGGGAAGGGATGAAGGAAGGCACCCTTCTTCCTTCCTCCACTTGTGGGAATGGGGTAGGGGAGGTATGGATATGAGGGCTACTGATCACCTCATCATGTTTAGAGGAGAGGTGGAGCACTTTCTGGTGATGGAAGGGTGGGGGCCCTGCTAATCTCTGGACCCTGCTGTCACTACTGTCCTTATGAAAGTCCTTTCAACCTCATAGCTGTCCAGTCCAGCCCCTCCCTGGAAACATCCAAAATATCTGCCCACCAGTGTGCAAAACATTCTATGTAGATCAAACCTGTATCAGAATTCAGTTGAGTTGGTGGAGAAAGTTTGTGGTATATACTCATCATGACTTATAGAACACTGTGGAAAACTATTTCATGTGTCATTAATAGGTGCCTGTGAAGCTAGCTTTTGACTCTCCACAAGCTAAAAAAAAGGAAAGGAAAAGAGAGTGCTAAATCCACATTTGTACATAAAGACGGTCTGGCTTGCTGGAACTGTTGTGGGCTCTGAGATACAGAGGTCTGTGACCATGGTATCGCCACTTAACCTCTCTGAGCCTCGAAGTTCTTCCCTATAAAATGGACATAGTAATACCCAGCACATGGAGATGCTTAGAGGGCTGAAGCTGGTGTGAATTCTAAGCACACAGTGGGCCTATGTCAGAGGGTACAGCACCTGGTTACTTGTGCTCTATCCACTGGGGCTTATACTAGAAGTTCTTCTACAAGGCAGACCTACGGTACATCTCAAGACTTCTTCTTGGCTAACTTGGATGTCAGGTTCTGGGAACAGGGCTCCATAGCTCAGGCTCGCAGGTAGAGCCAAAGCTTAGGGCCAGGCATCTGGATGATCCCGATGACCTGGCCTCAAGTCCTGCTTCGCCGCTGAGCAGCCCTGGAGTCCTTGGACGGTTGTCAAAGCCACAGCTACACCAGTTTCATCCCCATAAGATGGGGCTGCTCTTGGAATTGTTGTAGGGGATTAGGGTGTGTCCAGAGTGGAAAGCCCTTACAGTGACTCACTCAGGACGTTCACCAGGCCTGCTCACTTCTGAGATGCATTCACTGGAAGCAGTGGCTCATCAGGGCTGTCAGATGTCTTCCCCGGGTGTCTGCTGCTTGGGCTGGAGATACACACGCACAGCACCTCTGTGGCCACGGTGGTTCCCATTGCCGGGTGTGTCTGCCTCGATGGGAAGTCGGAGGTGGCACTTGGCCTCTGTGTCCACAGCTGCTGCAACAGTCCTGCAGTCCTGTCTTACAGGTGAGGAAGCTGAGGCTTTTAAAGTGACACAGGAGAGGCAAGATGGGCAGCGAGGACGTCACAGGGCTGGAGTTCATACCCAGAGGCCTCTGGTACACACAGCCACTCCCTTCAGCCGGCCACTTCCTGTCAGGAAAACATGCTTTTCTCCTGCCCCTTGTGAGGCATCTGCTCTGGGCAGACCACTTGCATATCCGGAATCTAATGGAACTGCCCATGAACTTGGAGGGTCTATAGAGTGGCTTCCATGAGGGCTGTATGCCCCTTTAACTCTTGTCCAGGAAATCTAGGAAAGGCTCAGGTCCCTCTGCTGGTACTCCATAAGAGAGAGGAAAGGAGTTTGCAAGCAGTTGTCACCCGGCAAGGAAAGCTGTCCCCCTGAAGAAAGGGGATGGTGGGCACTGGAGATGCGGTGACCACTAGTAGAGAGCAGACCATTGCAGAGGAAATGCGCTGGGGCTGCTGGAGCCTCACCTGACTCCTAAAGGGCAGACAGCTTGTTCCAGACAGTGAGCATGGGGACTGGTAGTGATTCTGAGGTGGAAAGACCCTGTGACCAGTTGCATATAACAGAAGAGGGAAGGGAGGAAGTTCCCTGTTGCCAAGGATCTCCCGTGTGGTTTTGGACAATAGTTATCCAATGCCAGCAACACCACAGGTATGCTGGGCTTAGGAGAGGCTGCCAGGGACAGGGATGGAGAAGTAGGAGAGAGGGGCGCTGTAGCCCTGGGTGGACACATGGCATCTGCCCAGGCAAGGGGCACCAGGCTTTTCTTTATACCTTTGTTCAGACCAGTGCTGTACTAATACAACTAGGGAGGAGAGCTGTTGAGAGGAGTGGGAAGATAGACAGACGGATGATCGGGGCCAAATTCTCCCTGGGAGGAAGAGAAGGTGTCAAGCCGTATCTGAGTCACCAGAGCCCACACTGTCATAAATTGGTCCCAGAAACAAAAGGAGTCATCTCCTTGGTTCCTCAGATGGTTATCTCAGTCAAGGCTGCAGGCAGCCCTGGAGTCCCTCTGTCTTTGGCTTTGGCAAGCTTGTCTCTAGTCCTAGGAAAAGTGGCCCCTCTAGCTTCCCATCTTGCAGGTGTTGTAACCCAGAGACAAAGGAACCTTTAAACGCCAACGAAACCGGAAATTTCTTAGGATGGGTTCGGTTTGGTCAGGCCTGGTCACGTGTTTATCTCTGGACCAATCATTTTTTCCCAGAGACATGGACCAGTCCCATTGGCCAGGTCTCCAAGAACCCTGGGCTCATTCTACAGGGAAAGAAGGCTGAGCATTGGCAGGAGTGAAGTCAAAGTCAGCTTCCAGAGGTGCAGAGGCCATCTTTCCCTGGCATGCCCATTTCATTGCAATCTCCCTCTGTCAAATGATGTGGCTGTAGCTGGCCACCCCTCAAGTCAGGATCCACGGGATACAGGGTCCTTCTGGGCCAAGAAATGAATCCTCGGGGTCAACGTATGGTGGGTAGGGGCTTTCCTAAGGTCTCACGTGGCTCATGTCCTTGAGGCTCGTGTGGATGCCCATTATTTGTATGCCCTGCAGGCGCCAGGCCCGTTTCCAATCTCCCCAGCGAACACACTGGGATAGACTCTCATCCGAGGCTGACCTGACTCGCAGGACAGAGCAGAACTGACTGGATGGCAGACTTTGGGGGCAGATAAAACTCTGATATGGAGGGTGCTACAACATGGCTCCATTTCTTTCCGTCCCAGTGAGGTTTCCCAGAGCAGTGACGCTGTCATTTGTGGTTGTAGCTAGTGGCATCAGGACTCATGGCTTCCATTTCAGGACCGATGCCTCGACCTTCTAAGGGAACCAGCTGTGTTTGGTGCACTGGCTGGGCCTCTCAAGCTGCTGACTGCACTAAACTTCGTCCCTCACTTGTGTTCCCTGCCTTCCGAGCTTCTGCTCAACTGCTGCGGTCACCTCCCACCTCCCAGCGCCGGCCACTGAGCCATTAGCTTCCCTCCTCACTGGCTATGCATCAGCACAGTGATCATTTTCAGATTTACAAGCATTAAATATTTTAATTTAATGCCTTGGCTCTCTTGTAATTCATGCACTTAATTATATGATAATTACTCAAATGAAAGAGATACAGCTGCTGCCATATCAGTTCTGAGGGAAGACTGGATTTTGAGGTGGACTGGTTTGGGGAGGTGCTGTCCCTGTACCCCTCCTGCCTTTTTTCCCCCGTGGGCTCTGAAGTCTGTCACAGCCCTTTCTTCTCCTCCTAGGGGAAGCGGCTGGGGCTGGGGTCTGACAGTGTACAACCATCCACTCCAGAACTGGATGTGGGACTGGTCCAACTGGGCAACCAGGGTCTTCTAAGTGGTAGTCTAGAAACAGAAATTAATGACAGTGAGCAGGCAGGGAGGATCCTTGGAGGGTAGAAGAGTCCCTATCCAACAAAGGAGCGCAGGAGTGCTGTGTGAGGACCTCACAGAGCAGGTAGTGGAGCCCAGAAGTGTGTCCCCTTTTATAATGGAGGCCTGTGTGTGCTGGGTAGTTCAGTCCACTGATGATCTACACCAAGATGCCATGGAACTGAATTGAGCCACAGCACCTGGCCTTACTTCCCATCACTGCCCACTTGGAAACCTGGGGAGGGGGACTATCGGGGGTGGGGGCAGAGGAAAGATTGAAGGGGTGTTCTAGTTTACTACTCTGTAGCTGCTTTAAGCAACTTGGGGGAGAACAGGATTAATTTGGCTTATACTTCTAGGTAATAATCAGGGAGGGAGGTCAGGGCAGGAACTCAAGGCAGGCAGACAGGAACCATGGAGAACACTACTTGCTGACTTGCTCTGGCTCATGCTCAGCTAACTTCCTTATATAGACCAGGGCCACCTGCCCAGGGAATGGAGCTGCCCACAGTGGGCTGGACCTTCTTACATAAATTTCTCAAGACAATCCTTCACAGACCACCCTGATAAAGACAGTTACTCAGTTGATCTTTTCTGGTGATTCTAGGCTACGTCAAGTTGACAGTCGATGCTAACTAGGACAGGGAAGGTGGAGGGGAGTTTGAGGGGATAAAGAAAAGGTTGAGGGAGGATGAAGGGAAGGTTGGGGGCATGGACTGAAGGCTGAGGGGTTGGAGGGAAGGATGGTATCTCTTGATGGTGTACCTTGTTGCCCCTCTGGGTTCTCTTTCTGTGCTTTTCCTGTTTATGTTCCTGCACATTCCCTGTCGATACCTAAATTTGTGTTCGGTGCCTGAAGGGTGCAGACTATTTTGTCAGAATGGTATCTTAATATTTGGCAAAGATTCCAGCTCCAAACCTGCCCTGCTGAGCCCATTTAAACTTGCTACTGCTCAGTGGACGGGGCAGAGACCTGAGCAAGAAGATGGCACCAGCAGTTCTGAGAGCCTGGTGCTATTGTCCCAGGCCATGCCCTCCTATGTGGGGGTGCCGGCAGTGGCGAGAGTCTCCACAAGTACGGGAGAGCCTCATGGAGAAGCCCCTCTTCTGCAGACTCAAAGGGAAGGGGAAGAACTCCGGGTCACAGCCCTAGCCGGAGGGGTCCATGCTGCCCCGCTGCAGCTTGGGAAGGAGTCTGTTAAAAGCTCGCATTGGGACCAGAAGTCTTGTCAGGAGGATGGCATTTCTGTGTCAATGGCGGCTCAGGTTTCTGAATTTGCTGATTTTTCAGGTGAGGAACTTCTGATGCTTTAGAAAACCCTGGCCACTCTGGGCCTACCCACTTCCTAGGCACCGAGAACCGGGCAGGGTGTTGGGCTGAAGTGCGTTGCCTGCATGGAAAAGGGTTACAATTGTTCACCCGTATGCAGACCATTTTCAGCTAGCTTACAGCAGCTGTGGCGCCGTGCTGATAGATTAAAAGCAGCAACCAGCCCCAGAATGAAGTGTATTAGAACTCCTGCTGGGTCGAGCTGGGGAGAGGCCCACACAGCTGTCATCCAGGGCCAAGTTTCCGACAGAAACTCAAGAACTGGATGGAACTCTGAGAAAAGTTAGCTCACTGGCGGTCAGGTGATGGAGGAAAAGGATGGGGGCTGCTGGAGATTAGAGGCGGGAGAGGAGACATATTGCCTGCACCAAGACCAGGAATTTTTTGCCTCACTGGGACTTTTGGGGGCCGAGAAACAAAGTGGTTGCTGCAGTGAGGGCCTGGCCGGGCATTGCACCCACCCTGTACCTCATTCCAGCTGCCTGGTAGTTGTTGGAGTTGGATATCAGTACTTCTGCTTCCAAAGATCTTTAGTAGCTCAATGCACAGTGGTGTGTCCAGGGGTCCCTGTCTAATGTGACAGGTGCAGATTTGGGGAGTCACACCAGCTTCCCCTAGCCTGGGAGCAGTCTGCCACTGTAGTCGGCTGACCCAAGCTCTTCTTGGCTGCAGGTAGAGCCTTAGTTCTTTGGACTGCACTTCTGAAGGGGGGAGATGGCCTCTTTTGGCAAGGACTTGGCTCACAACGGTCTGACTCCAGGCTGGAGAAGAGCTGCTTCCATTGTCGGAGATGCCACTCGAGGGCCCGTCTACAGCACTTCCCTTCATAGAAAAACTGAATGCTGAGGGAGAAATTCCTTTTTTTGGATATGCCCTGATTTTTGCATAAAGCAAACTGCTTCCCAGTGGAAGGGCCAGGTTGAGGGGGAAAAAAAGAAGAAGTAGAAGAAATCCCACTAAACTACCATTATGATTATAAATAGAACAGCCTTGGGTCCAACTCATCGCAGTGGTATATGTGGTCTATCTCTAGTGAACCTACCATGTTCTCACACGGGCAGACTAGTGTAGTGGGTAAGCTGTCAGCAAATGACGGAGCATGGGTGTTGGGTCAGGAGATTCTGGGCCACACTTCCTCCCCTGGAACAGTCGTACTTGAGAAGAATCCTGGATTCCAAAGCCGCTGGCCATGGCCTCTGCCCATCTAGTGGTGGGGGATGACCTTGGCCTGCCCATGGTGTGATTGGCAGCTCCCAAGCAGACATGGATTGGTGCTTCCTTCCTGATGTGTAACCATCTTTCAGGTGTCTTTTGGAATTGTGAGGGGACCGTGAGAGGGGTCAGGTGGATACTAGTGGAGGGCAGGAGCCAAATGGGCAGGGATGCTGCAGGCCCCGTTAGCCATGGTCAGGAGCAACATTGCCAGGTGGCCAGGGTGTGCCTCTGGAAGACAAACTATTTGTTTGAGTCCATGCTCCAGCCCTGACTTTGAACAGACTGTTTAACGTCCAAGTGCCCAGCTTTTCTTGTCTGTAAAATGACGGTAAGACTGGAGCAGCTCGGTAGTAGATCATTTACCTAGCGTGCATGAGGCCGGGGATCCCATCCCTGGCAACTCCAATAACAGCAGTGTTAACAAGAATGAGGGGATGATAGCACATACGATGCTTACAACAAAGTTAGGCTGTGTAAATACATAACAAGCACAGCAATTTGGTCAGATTCTTCTTTATTAAGAATAGTTCAGCCGGGGTGGTGGGGGTAGTGGTGGCACACACCTTTAATCCCAGCACTCGGGAGACAGAGGCAGGCAGGTCTCTGAGTTCAAGGCTAGCCTGGTCTACAGAGCGAGTTCCAGGACAGGCTCCAAAGCTACACAAAGAAACTCTGTCTTGAAACACTTCCCCCAGCCCCCCGAAAAATAGCTTGACAAGAGTCTCAGACACCTCAGTCATCTGGTCTGAATATGGAACTTATTCAGCAGTCTCTCCCATAATCCCTAGCTTTTCTTAAGTGCTTCCCAAGATAGTGAGCTCACCCAAGGCTGCCATGACAACCAATCATGGGCCCAGTTTCAATCTTTATGCTTCTCTGGTGGTTCTCACTGGGTGTGAATACTTTCCTGGTCCCACTTCACTGTAGAGTCTGAAGACAGTCAGTAGCTGTATCCTGTGAGTGCAAACACCATGTGAGTGCAGGCACCATGTGAGTGCGGGCACTATGGCAGGCCCAGCACGGGCACTATCTGCCATCCTCCTGTCCCCTGAGGGACAGGTGTCATTTTACCCCGGTTTCTCAGATGAGGAGACATGGGGTCAGAAAGTTAGCTTGTCTAAGGGCCACGTAATTCTAGATGGGCCGTCTGGGACTGTGGTCAGGACTGTCTGACAATGAACCCCCAGTTCTAACATCTTCCTTTCCAAACAAGCTCAGAACCCACCACCATCCTTGACTGTTTTCCATGCATCTTCCTTCTGAACTGCAGGCAGCTCGCTTCCCAGACAGCGTCTTCTGGCCCATGGTGCACCTGCATGCAGGGGAGCATGCACACGTTGCCTGTAGCAGGGTGTTATAGCCCCCGTTTCTCACAGCACCATCCAACTGGCAGGGCGTTTCTGTCTGCAGGAGACAGAAGCCACCGACCAATGTTGGATAGTCCCTGAAATTGAAAGAAGGAATAATCTGGTGGACTGTTTATTGTCATTTAGCCTCCTAATACAGGGCATGCATATGAATCGTCAGCTGAACCTCAGGCCAGTAGGAAATCGCCAGTAATTATCAGAGGCATTGCGAGCAGGGAGCCTGCAATCCTGTGGTCTTCGAATTAGGAGAAATAATGAATGCATCCAGAACACATCCATTTTCAGCAAAGTGCTGCATGGATTATAAAATTTATTATCAATAAAACTATTCATTTGTGCCCTATACTGCACTTAATGCACCTGAAGTGAGAGATTAGAAATGTGTTTAATTCTGGGGCTGCAGGGAAACAGGAGTGCAGCAAATTTGCAGAAATAGGAGAAAGTTAATACCCAGGCAATGAAAAGAGGGATCAATTTAGCTATTACTTTTGTGTTTTGGAAAAACGGGTGGTTTTACCTTTCTTTTTATGGTAGACGCATACAGTCCACTTAGATCTTTGGTTCTAGTATTGCCTTCTATTTTAAGAGAAGCTATGAATTAGGGAGAACATACAGACGTCAATGATGTCTTCATATACCCTTGGGCATACTAGTATATGAACAGTGTGTGTGTGTGTGTGTGTGTGTGTGTGTGTGTGTGTGCATCTGTAGATCTCTGCATGTGTGTATACATACACATGGTGATATGAGTGGCAGTGATATTGTGATGAGGCCAGTAATTATTTAACAGCCACTTGTCTGAGAAAATGAATTCTGATTTATAGTGTTTGCCAATTTCAGTGGTGTAAATGCTCCCGTTTCCCCCGATACCTTCCCTTTATTCTTTGAAAGTGGAGATCCAAGTTCCAAGCTACTACTACCAGGACACTGGATCTGATGTTGGGAGGATAAACACACACTGGTTGGAGGTAGAAAGGAGGAGCTAGCTCTAGGACACCACTATTTTATACACTCAGGTGTACACGCATGCATGCAACATGCACACACATGCGTGCTCTCTCATGCACACAGAGGCATGTGCACGTGCACACATGTGCACACATACATGTGCACCTAGATATATACCTACAATATACTTTAGAAAAGAGAAACAAGGTAACAGATGCTGTCTCTCACTCTGCCCTGAGCGTCACCTGTGTGTTTTCCCCGAGTGTCAGCTTCCTTTGGTGAATTTGCTCATCGATTTTATTCAAGTAAAGAGCAGTCTGCATCCCCAGAAATGGGGTGACTTCATTTTCGTTAAGTTCCAAGCAGGGGGAAAGCCAGGAAGCAGGAGAGCTGAGGGAAGGGAGAGCGGGATCAGGGCTTGGCTTCCCCTCCAAGCAGCCACACAGGTCCATCTTCAGCGTGCTCTGCGGACCTGCCTCGGTTTTTACCCAGCCATTGTTCATTTCTCCACTGCGTTTGCACACTGTGGCGCGTCTGGGGAATTTCAGCAGTTGGAATATACATGAAAAGAGTTCCGCTCCACTTTCATAAGGTCCCTGGACGGCTTGGACGAGGCCTCAAGGCCCCATGGTGAAGCCGGCATCACATTCATATTCTTCCCATCACCACACACACGGTAGCACGAAGCCCAGACCAATCGAAAACTTGACAGTAAGCCTTTTGATTTTGCGGGGAAACCTTCATCACGCTGCGAGAGGGAAGGGAATATAGCCCAAACTGGACTTCATACTGTGGCGAGCTTGAAATCCCAGCCCCACCGCAGAGCTGGCTGATTGGAATAGTTGGAAACTGTGTCCAGGAATTCGGCTGCAAGAACTTGGCTCACAGCAACTTCTGCCTTTTTGAAAGAAAAATTGTCAACTGGGAGAGCCACTTGGGGCCTGGGTTTAATCTGTCCAGGCAGCAAAGATTCACGGAAATGATTGGCCAAGTTTCCCTAAAGTGTTTCAAGCTCCTGCCTATGGTGGGGATTCTGGGGCAGGGAGCAGAAAGCCAGCAAGGCTGGCTCCTGGCGATGGCTGTCATCATTGCCACAGCGATGGTGGTTGTCACCCACATCTTCCTATTGCTATTTTGCTAATCGCCAACCTGCTGCTTGTGAGGGAGCATAGTCAGAGATTCGAATAAAGCCACACAGAATGAACATAAGTTCTGCTTGGCACCCCTGGCCTGGGCTGTTGTGATCACAGGCTAGTTTTCTGGGTACACCCTTCACCCTGAAGACCAAATATGCTAACGTGGAGATGGTGGGCAGTATCTTTCTTTTGGAAGTGGTGCTGGGAGGGGACCTGGCGTCTCGTGCATGCTAGGCAAGTCAATACTACTGAGTTGTACCTGAACTAACTCACTTTACTTGTCTTTGTTTGGAGATGTTAGTCAACTGAGAGACTCTGACATCCAAGGATTTTCTTGTCATTACCCAGCAATGTCCTATAGACTCTGATGCTGTTGCTCTTGGCTCACGGGCAAAAAGCACAGAACCAGGAGGTGTGGAGTGTAATATAAGAGAACCTCCTACAACATCATTGTCCTGATAGGCATAAGTCTGGATGCTCCCAGGAACAGTCAGAGACATTAAGAGAGGATGGGGCCCAGTAACTCACTCTGGTCCGACGTGTGATTGGATTCATTTCCTTGGGGTAGACAGGAGCTGCTGCAGGAGCTCACTGGACTTCCTGGAGGATTAGGGGGAATAGGAACTGACTGTCTCCAGACTGATGCTTATACCACCCAAGAGAGTCTGGGAATTGGGGCTCCCTCCCATCCCATCTAGTTTTCCAGGTGACTTCACATAGTGTGACCATTTGAACTGAACAGGAAGCAGAAATAGCCTATCCTTTGATCCTTTTGAATGACAAAGCCACAGATCAGTCTTTAGACCTCTCTGACCTCAGTTTCCCTACCTGTGAGACAGGAAGCAGCCCCTGTTCCAGGCATACAACCTGCCTTATAGTATGACCCAGGCCTTCCTGGGGCCTGTCCGCCTGTGTCAGGAGTAGGATCTTGAACCTGGATTTGGGGGAGCTAAGGACTTGTTCCTACCTTGGACTGGCCTGCTGAGACCTATATTCTCCATGGTCACGGAGTCATCCTGGGGCCGCCTCAGGTGGAGCCCCCTTCCTCACTGCCAGATGCACCTTGGTTCCTTCTGATGCCAAGACTATTTGGGGAAGGACAGGAACCTTGTAATTTCTTAGCTGGAAGGCGTTGTAAAAATGCCTTCTGGAAGTTGAAAGGTTGTCAGCAACACACTGAGCCTAATTGAGTCCTCAGAATGTGCAATTCCTGCTGCTTTCCATGGAAGACGTAGGTGTGGGATAGGTGTGTGTGTGTGTGTGTGTGTGTGTGTGTGTGTGTGTG
>CABHPH010060127.1:0-19951 GCA_902168325.1 Peromyscus nudipes | reverse complement strand
CTGAATTTCTCCACAAAAGTCCTATTTAACTATATAAAGCCTTGTCATTTTTTTCCTACTGAATCACATGTTTTAACTAAAAGAAAAGCATAAGGAATTTAAAATAAAATATCCCTTTAGAGACAAAAATTACAACAGAAAATTTCTATATTTTGAGTAGATAAAATCCTCTACAGAGGATAGAGTAAATCATTCCATGAACTTATCTTGAGTCCGTTCTTAGGTCAGATGACTTTTTTTGTTTTTGTTTGTTTTATAAATCAACCAGCAATGGGCAGTTCTAGGCATATTTATGTATATATGGAACAGAATTAAACCTTTCTATTAATTAAGAGTCAAACATGTGACTGACCTCCCACCCTCCGTTGAGATTGTACCTCTACAGTGAGTTTGCATCACCTATTATAGAAACACCACTTAAAACCCAAATGATGAAACACACAACATGGGAGGATGGGCTACTCACATGGAAAAGCCTTGTGATCATAAAACAAGGTGAGAAACCTTATGTTTGTTTGGAGATAACAGGATATGAGGAATTAAATGAAAAGTAATGATGAAAAGTTCTATGTATTGTTTAAAGAGAATGATAAAACGGTGTGGAAATACACAATCTCTGTGAGAGGCAAAGGATAATGATCTTTTTAACTAGATGGTGATTACCAACAGGTCTACTTGTATAACATTCATAGCTTTTTAATCATTATTTAGGAACTGATGACAAGAGGAACAGATTACAACTAGATTTCATATTTTATAGCATGTGTCCGGACACCTAATTTGCTTCTTTCATACTATGTGGATGACAACATACAAAATATACTATCTTCAATTATGTATTTTATCATGAAAAATTTCTAAACTAACCAAAAATTCTTAAAAGCTGTTCTAGACATGTATCTAATATATTTCCTTGTATATAGATTTTAAAAAGTTGTTTCCTATAGTTTTATTTCTTTTGTAAGTTTCAACTTCTCATTATTGGAAACAAATCTACAAATAAAAACATAAGGTAATTTACCAATGCTGAACTTTTGATATAGATTCCTGATGTGTTTTGACAGACTGTCTTTCAGAAAACAATAGACATTTATGTCTACTTGTAGCTAGAGTTTTCCTGCCTGGCCCACAGTCAGGACAAATCTCTCTCACCTGCCAGTCCCACAGCCGCTCAGACCCAACCAAGTAAACACAGAGACTTGTATTACTTATAAACTGTATGGCCGTGGCAGGCTTCTTGCTAACTGTCCTTATATCTTAAATTAATCCATTTCTATAATTCTGTTCCTTGCCACATGGCTCGTGGCTTACCGACATCTTTACAGGTTGCTTGTCCTGGCGGTGGCTGGCAGCGTCTGGCAGCTTCTCCTTCCACCTTCCTGCTCTTTTTATTCTCTCTGTTAGTCCCGCCTATACTTCCTGCCTAGCCACTGGCCAATCAGTGTTTTATTAGCAACACATTTGCCATACAGAACATCCCACAGCATCTACTCTTTATGATTTGTCCACCAAGCAAGTCTGCAGGACTGTTCATTAATGTAATGGTACATTGTGTGTTAGTTAACAATTTATTGTAGCTTCAACTTACTTTTTATATTGATTTTGTGTGTTTACTGGGATATTCTCTCGGTTGCTTATTGAATCTCTTAGAAGGTATTTTTGCTTCAGTTT
Source organism: Peromyscus nudipes (assembly GCA_902168325.1). Lineage (NCBI taxonomy): Eukaryota > Metazoa > Chordata > Mammalia > Rodentia > Cricetidae > Peromyscus > Peromyscus nudipes. The sequence continues at coordinate 18,280 of CABHPH010060127.1, read as the reverse complement.
CACTGAGCTTCATTCCTTATAGTATTGACCTAGGTCGTTTCCTTTGATCTAGACAACAGGCTACTGGCCAGATGTTTGAAATTCACTTTTACAAATTGGAAAATTAGTTGGGTGTGGGTGTCCATGGCTGCACCACAGCACTTGGGAGGCAGAGAAGAGAGGATCAGATCCAAGTCAGCCTGGGCTTTGTGAAACTATCTCAGAATACCAAATGAAAAGTCAAACGGCCAGGCGAACAACAAAACAGACTGGAAAATTGAGATTTAAAATCATATACCATGTCCTGTGCAAGGACAGAATCACTGTTGGGCTGTTAAAGAAAGCTGTAACACTAAGGAGATAAAAAGATTGCCAACAGAGGCAGAGCAAGAGCCTGCCAGGGCTAGATTCCTACTTTCAATGATGATGATGATGATGATGATGATGATGATGATGATAATAATAATGACTAGAAGATTTTTTAAAAGATTTCAGATTTCATGGAGTCATAGGCCATCTATATTTATTAATTAACATCACACAAGTGAAAGTAAAGACTCAAACTGTTTTCAGGTCAGAAAGTGGTTTTATAGTTGAGAGCAAGGCTCCAGGCAGACTTTTGCTCCTTTGGCCTCAGGAAAAGTAGCTGAAAGGTCTCTACCCTGCTTATATTTAAAAGATAGTTTCTAGAGCCTTGAGAAGGACAGCCACGGGGTTGTAAAACCTGAAAGAGGCTTTTAAAAATATTTACATCTCAAAGGGCAGAGAAAGGATTTACAATGACATTACCTTTACCAAAGTAATTGTTGAAAATAGGGAGGTCAGAGGTCTCCAGTCAGGACTGAGGCTCTTTGATGCTCTGTCCAGCTGAGGGGGAGAATTGGACCTTTGGGATAACTCACAATAACCAGCAGCATTCAGAAGGGACCCGGTAGTAGAAATTATGGCCACGACCTTTCAGCAAACAAGTCTTGATTTATAATTTGGTAAATTTAATGGTACTAGAAGCTTACAATATAATATTAGTATTAAATGAGAAAATATTCTGGCTGTTTCTGTATGCCGTGTAAATGTATCACTTTTCCAATTGACAGTGAATTTTAAAGATTCTTTTGAAAGCAGCAGCATATAAATAATATTACAAATTTCAAGTTAATAAAAAATATGTATATATACACACATATATGATGCATGTGTATGGGTGTGTTTGTAATTCAAACATACCTCCACTACTACTGAAATCTCCCTCTGGATTCCTTTTGGCTCAAAGTCCTTTGTGATCTGCACAGATAGTTTGGGTGAGACACACCCAGTGTACTGGACACAGTTTTTCACACAGTAGAGGACAGGATCCTCTCTAGGAAGGAGAGAGGAATGCTGTCAAAGGGAGGAAGCTTTGTTGCAATTTCCATTTCAGGCTGGCTCTCTGTAATTCCTAATCCTGCAGGACAGAAAACTTTCCTGTCCAGGTTCAGCAAAAAAAGTATCTAAACTAGCTCACTTGACTTTGTTTATTGTGTCTTCAGTGTTTTAATATTGTCCCATTAACATTTGAAGCTTAAAAAACAAAACAGTTTATTGGCTTCCCTTTTCTGTGTTGATTATTTACCTGAATGCGTACACTGTATATGTACATGTTGTTGTGCTAGCTTGGTGTCCTTGAACTCATATCCTCTGCTAGAGTAGTAAGGTCTCTCTCCTAACTGTTGAACCATCTCCCTATCCCCTCTCTTAGCCATTTTCTGATTGTAGGAAAGCCATTTCATATCTCTTTCTTTTTTAGAGTTAATTTACTTGTTATTTTTTTTAATGTTTTTTAAAAAATCTAGTTTAGATGATGCTCATTGAATGGCTGATTTCCCTTGAATTTGACAAGATTTTATGAAAAACTGAAGGTTTAACTAATAACTTGAAAATGATAGCCTGTTTAATTATCATCTAGATAATTGTATGTAACTCAACTCATTAGCTGCTTTTAATTAAAGGGAAAATAAACAAAGCAATATGTTTATGTTAACAAATGAAAAATAAATCAAGAAGATTTTTTTTTGGTTTTTGAATTTTAGATTTACTTTTTTTGGATTAGAAATTGAACTATAGCCTGGAGTATGTGGGTGTGCACTCTAGCACCAAGATGGCCCCAGCTCCATAAATTTCAAAGTTTGAAACAGAAGTCCAAAGTAGATAATTAAAACTGTGCCTACAGATCTAAAATTATCTGCTACTGTCAATAAAATAAAATTGCTTTTACATAATTGTGTTGTCATTTTGTTAATGTTGCTGAATCAAATTCAATAGCAGCATTTATCCCCTATTGAAACAACCAAGTATCCAGAAAGGGCTGAAATACTACAGGAATAAGCAGGTCAATTGTGTATCATTAGGAAACTTGAAGGGACACCTAATTAAAAGTAAGAAGGAAATTATACACAGCTGTAGAAGATACAGACTGCAAAGAAATGGAGGGATAAACTGATATTTAGGATAAGGGATGGGGCAGAGAAATGGATGGAAGTTATATAACCTTTCAAAGAGACACGACTTTTTACAGTGTTTGACGGCTGAGGGTATGGTGAAGGATCTGAAACTCATTCACACTCTCTGGAGAATCCAGTCTCTTCAGAGAAAGGAAAATAATATATTATACATCTTCTAGTCATTTTTGGAAGAAAAAAGAGAAAAAATGGAATTAGTCGGGGAGGGGGAGTAGGGAAGGGGTTCAGAGGGGGCATCTGCTTGTCTCATATCTAAACAAGACATCCAGATTAAGTTAAACAAAATTGATCATTCCTATTCATTAATTTATTATACCCTTCTAAGTTTTTTTTAACTTTTTATTATTAGTTAATTTGTTCTCTCTCTCTCTCTCTCTCTCTCTCTCTCTCTCTCTCTCTGTCTGTGTGTGTGTGTGTGTGTGTGAGAGAGAGAGAGAGAGAGAGAGAGAGAGAGAGAGAGAGAGAGAGAGAGAGAGCACATACATGGCATGTTGCTCATATGGCCAGAGGACAACTTTCAGTTGATTTTTTTTTCTTCTACTATGTGGGTCTTAAACTCACATCCTCAGGACTGGTGGTCAGAGCCTTTATCCACTGAACCATCTTATAGGTCCAACTCTTCTAAGTTTTTATGAAATTTTATTCTGTAAGAGAGATGAAAATCCCAAAGATTTTATATCTTTGGATTTCGTTTAATTTTCACCTGTGTCTGATTTACACGTTCGGCTTATAACTGAGTGAGCAATCCCTTTCTAAATGTCTCTTCAAAGGGCTTCTACTCAATGGATTTTTGCTGGGAGTTCTTAGCAGCAGCACTGATAGTCAGCCTCCCATTCTACATCACTGACTTTATCATCACAAATGGGTTTTTTTATACATACTGTGAGGCCGGAGGAGACTGAGCAGCGGTTGCAAAGATTTGCACCAATTTAGGTTTCCAACACCCATGTCAGATGGCTCTCGGCCTTCTATGACTCCAGCTCCAGGGGATCCAATACCCGCTTCTGGCCTTCTTCACATACAGATGACATACACACTTCAGCACCCCCCCACACATATACATAAAAAAAGATAAAAATATATCTTAAAAAACAAATGCTTCATAAATGTTGACCATTCAGTGTTCAAAACAATTTTATAATAGAGACAGGAAACAGTCTCCTACAATTTAATGGCATGCAAATGAGGGGTTTAGTGATGTGTAAATGCTAATAGGGCTCACTACACCTTTTTCAGACACTTTTCAATCCTCAAAGTTTAAACCCTTTATTCCCCTTCAGCACTCAGCCCTGGGTGCCCTCTATTATGCAATTTTTCCCTAGACCCAGATTCCACTTTACCTCTTAAACCAGCAGAAAGCAAAACTTATTAAAAAAACAAACAAACAAAAAACAAATGTCATAGGCTTTTAAGTTTTTAGTTTCTACCTTGCAGTATAGCATGTTTATTTAGGGAAATGTTTTAAGGATGAATTTGAATTCAAGAGGTCCAAGTAATTTAATAAAATGGACCACAGTAACCTCAATAATATTGCTATCTTTAACACCTTTGTAAAAATAAAACAAGACAGAGTCAAAAGCTCAAATTCACACTCCACATGAAGTGACTTCTATAAGATTTAAATATTTGTCAAGTATTTTTGCATTTTTTGTTTATGCTAATTTTTGTCCAAACAAATTTTAAAGACATACATACACATGTATGTATGTATGCAATAGCAATTAGTGGAAAAGTAGGCTGGGAATTTGAAGGAAAGCAGGGAGAGATATGTAGGAGGGTTTAGAGAGAGGGAAGGGAAAGGAGAAATATTGTAATCATATTACAATCACAAAATAAAAAAGATAGAAAAACAATATGTATTTGCATGTTGGTATATATTTTGTGTCAACACATACCTGCGTAGAGATGCATACACACTGTGGTGGTTTGAAAGAAAATGGTTCCCATAGACTCATAGGGAGAAGCACTATTAGGAGGTTTAGCCTTGTTGGAGTAGGTGTTGCTTTGTTGGAGGAAGTGTGCCACTGTTCTCTTTTTGGTGCCTGTGAATCCAGATGTAGGACTCTCAGCTACTTGTCCAGTACCATGTCTGCCTGTGTGCCGCCACCATGCTTCCTACCACGATGACAATGGACTAAACATATGAAACTATAAACTAGCCACAGTTAAAAGTTTTCCTTTTTTAAAAGTTGCTGTGGTCATGGTGTCTCTTCATAGCAATAAAACCCTAACTAAGATACACACATACATATATAATATATTTTCTGGATGTGTATATACATTTTTAACATCTATTGTCATGATTTCTCTGTGTATATGTGTGTATGCATGTTTGTGTGTATGAAAGTATATATATACCCACAGAGGAATATAGGTATGGAGTCCAAGAACAACCTTGCTTGTCATTCTTCAGGAATTATGCTATCCAGGCTGGCTTCTGGACAAGGATCTCTTGCTGGTCTTGAATTTTCCAAGTAGGCTAGGCTGACTGACTCGAAAGCCACGAGATTGTCTTGTTTGTGCTTCTTCAGTGCTGATATTAAAAGTGTGTACCACCACACCCAATTTTGTTTTATGTGTGTTCCAGAGGTTGAACTCAGTCCTTGTTCACTTACAGGCAGTCATTTGAACAATTGAGCTGTTTCTCCAGCCCAAATCATTGTTATTTATTCTGCACTATTCACTAATACTGAAAATATAGCTAATTGTGTTGGTCTGGCAAGGTATGAAGGTATTGACACACTGCTGTAGACAGCTATCCTGCTTTCCTATAGCAACTATGGGGACTCAGATCAAGAGAAGCATTTGCTTCTGCTTCAGACAATAGATTAGTGACAGATGTTCTCTCTTTGGCTCAAGGAACACAGATGAAAATAACAGACCTTCCATTCTTGTGAGACCATGATCAAAAGGATCAGTTGTTACGCTTGTAGACAGCTGCTATCAAACTTGCAGAACCTTGAATTGATGTGGAGCATGCCCTGCACCAGGAGGAGGCTCCCACAGTCCTTAAGGCTGACTTCCCTGCACTAGAAATCCTCGCTCCTCTCTAACATATAGAGGCTCTATTTTCCTTTTCTAAAAACTTATCTGTCCCAACCAATGCTTGCACAATCAAAGGTATAAGCTCCTGTAATAATTTGTTTCATCTTCTACTTATAAATATTGTTCCCCATTTTATGTAAGCATTACGGTCCTTTATGAATAAATGAAAAAAAACAGAAAAAAATGAATCTGCCAATGATGAAATGGTCCATGTTAACATTGTAGTGTGTAACCCATCATATATACTAATACATACCTCCCTACAAAAAATTAATTGAAAATTATAGCCAATATATCGAATTTGCTACCATTCTTTTTCTACAGGGTACTAGCTAGTAAAAATGTGTCTTAAATGTGCTTGTTTAAGGTCTGTGTAAAAAGTTTTTGAAAAGAATACAGAGCAGATATTTCAGATTTTGTTTTCCAGATGTTATCTGTCACAAGGATACAACTTCTTTAATGTGTCAGAAAAGCAGCCATGCTCTATGTCTAAATAAGTGGGTGTGACTATACCCCAATGAGACTTGTAAGAACAGGAATCACACTACTAGAACTCACTTGTGGGTTGCAGGGTGTCCATCTTCACCCTTATTCTTATTTTCATGGCTGTACAAATTTCCATGCTATCGAATGGGAATGGCTCATTTAATCCTTTTGTTCCCATAAGACATCCTTATGCTTCCAGGCTTTTGTTACGCTAAAAACTGCTTGTAAAGTATTCCACTAAGTTTTGTGCTCAATGTAGGGGCTACTTATCTTTGAAGCTAGCATCTTAACTACCAAGCTTTGCAGACTGTCTAGACTAGCAGTCCTTCATCTTCCTGATCGAGGCTTACATGAGTTTCAGCTAGATCTACTACTTGTCTAAGTGGACGTCATTCAGTAGACACTAATGGTAAAACATCCATTGATGGGCAAGTTTGTTTATAGCTAGATGTATATCTGCATATACATATAGCTAAAATGTGTATTTGCATAACATTTTGCAAACATTATACTTCCTTTCTTTTTTAGTGTTTGGATGACAGCCACCCATCTCTACGTGTGTGGTGTGTGTGTGTGTGTGTGTGTGTGTGTGTGTGTGTGTGTGTGTGTGTATGTGTGTATGTGTGTGTGCACGCGTAGTTCCTGTGTATATATGTTTTTGCAAAGAACAGATGTTTTTGCAGGTGTATGAGCATATAGAAGACCCAGGTTGTAGACAGGAATCATTCTATGTCACCCTTCCACATTATTCATTGAGGAAGGGTCTCTCAATCAAATCTAGAGCTCATTGATAAGTCAGGTCTTGCTAACCTGCTTGCTCTGGGGATTCTCTGTTTCCATCTTCCAGGACTGGAATTATAAACAGGCTGTTTTGCCTACGTGGTACTTAAGTGGTTCTTTGCAGTCTGAACCCAGTCCTCATCTTTGCTTAGTAAGACCCTTAGCCACTAAGGCCTCTTCCCAGCCCTGGATGAATGTTTTACACAGGTTAGATGGTGGGTATAATTTTTATTTTAAGGTTTCACATTTCCTAAACCTTCAATCTTAAGGATGGAAAAGCAGAGATAGACATTTGTCAGCCCACTCTTCCTGCATGACCTGTCCATTTGGTTTTACTGGGTTATTGTTTACATTCTAATGCGGTTTATTTGGACTGTGCCAAGCTTTCTCTGCTCCATTTGGAAACACTGGGCAAAGATTATTAAAACTACTCAATTTCTGCCTTCTACCCTTGTGAGCACATCATTTGGTTTCCTGACAGACACATTGGCAAACAGGAAGGATGGTGTTCATATACTTGCTTGACAATTTGCATTACCCACTCCAGGAGGCACAGAATTTGAAAAGGTGATGGAAATTATTTGAGATTATGGTTAAGATTTCTTTTGCAGTTGTCCTGTTAATTTGTTTTTTTTTAATTTTGCTTGTTTAGAGTTGAAGTATGATATTTCAAGAGCTCTACAGTTTGCTGAACTGAACTGTCCCATGCCAAAATGAAACATATGATGATAGAAATTTTACACACAGAGAGGCAAAATTTGGCTTACGATGAAGTTTTGTCTTATAAGAAGGAATATTGATGCCAATGTCTTTTAGTGGTAATAGAACTCAAGGAGTGGAGAGAAATGCAAGAGAGAGGGAGAAATTTAATAGAAGTTTTGTCTTCATTTACATAATGTGGATCAGGAGACTTCATCGAAGAGGACAGAACAAGGACTTAGGTATGTTATTTAAAATCATAAAGGTGAGGAATAAATAACTGCTACAAGACACACACAGTGAAGGACAATGAAAACTAAGCCCTCAGACTCTAGGAGTTGGTAAGTTGATTTTTTTGTCTTGAAATAAATACTCAAGGTACTCATGTCTTATTTCTAACTATACCTATAATCATCATATTAAAACTAAAGTGACAGCAGTGTTTTCCCGAGGATTAAGAGTAAAAAAAAAAAAAGAAAATTAAAAGCCAGGGCCTAGAGAAATGGCTCAGCAGTTAGGGGAGCTTGCTGCTCTGGCAGAGGAGCCTGGTCTGGGCCCCAGCATCTGCAGAGTGGCACATCGTTGTTTGTAACTCCAGATCTAGGGTGTCCAAATCTGTCCTTGGACCTCCATAGACACCAGGCACACAAGTGGTATACAAATAAAATAAATATAAAAATTAAAGAAATCCCTGTCTTTCCATGTATCACTTACTAGCATTACATTTTTAAAATGAGTTTGATTTTTTATGATTAACAAACAAATCACTACATTTCTCAAGTATTTTTTTACTCTCTCACATGTCTTTTAACAGAGTAGCAAATAAAAGTCCAAGCAAAAACAAATGTGTATGATAGAAGTGATATTTGTGTTCACATTTATCTTAATTTTACATTTTATATATTTTATTATTTAGAATAATTTTTAAATTTAGATATATTTTGATCATATTCTTTTCCAGATCCTCTCCCATTCCCTACTCACCCAACTATAAGTTCATTCTCAAAAAAAACCATGATATAGTAACAACCCTCCCAAAAAAAAATAAAACAACTTACAAAACTCTAACCAAATAAAAACAGTCTAAAAAAAAAAATCTGTGTAGTCCATTATATGTTGCTCAGCTACTCCTGATCATGAGGCTTGTTTTGGAGTGGTTGATATACCAGTGTCACTCTATTGAAAAAAACTGATTTTCTCTCTCCCAGCAGGTATAAATGATAGTTCAGAGGTTGAGCTTTATTCTAGTGTCTAGGTTTTAATTTATGTATGCGTAGATTCATACATTTTAAAAAATATAACAAAATAATATATAAAAAAAAACAAAAACAATTACCTCAAAGTTGGACGAGACACATTATCAGAAGGAAAAGAGCCCAGGTGAAGGCACAAGAATCAGAGACTCACTTGTTCACACACTCAGCAATCACATAAAAGTTCTGAATGTAAGACATAATGTAATTGCAGAGAACCTGATGCAAACCATGCAGGGCCTGTGTGTGCTGAATCAGTCTCTTTGAGTTCCTATGAGCTTTGCTCATGATGACTTAGAAGGTCTTGTTTTCTTGGTGCCCTCCATCCCCTCTGGCTCTTACACTCTTTCTGCCGCTACTTCACTAGGGTTCCCTGAGCTCTGAGGGGAGGGTTGATGAAGATGTCCAATTTAAGATGGAGTCTTTAAAGATTTCTTACTCTCTGCATATTGTGTGGCTGTGGGTCTCTATATTTGTTCTCATTTGCTTCAGGATGAAAGATGAACAATGTTCTGATCTATGAGTATAGCAGAATATTATTAGAAGTCATTTTATCACACATTTTTTTTTGTTTTTTCAGAAGATTGTTTGTGTTGTGTTTTAGACCAATATTATTTGGTTTTACCCTAGATCCCTGGGTTATCCAGTCTCAGGTTAATGGTCAACCAAGCCCCGTTGGGTATGGGTTTCATCTCACAAAGCGGCCTTAAGCCTAACCAGTTGTTGTTTGGTTACTATCTCAAGCTTTGTGCTACCATTGACTTACCATATCTTGGAAATTGCTACAATAAAATACTGTGGCCCAAACAGCTTAAGGCAGAAAGGGTTTGTTTTCAGCTGTAATAAAAGAGAAACAGAGTCCATCATGTAACACAAGACATAGCATAGTAGCAGGAACAGGATGCTGGTTAACCACAGTTTTATCCACGCGCAGGAAGTAAGGTAAAGCCACAAGCTCTCAAACCCATCCCCAGTTACCTATTCCAGCAAGGCTCTACCTCCAAATGTTCCAAACTTACCAAAATAGTGACACCAACTAGAGAGGGTGTGTTTAAATACATAAGCCTAAAAAAAGACATTTTTCATTCAAACCACAATAATATGTAAGATTGAATTACTAATTTAAATAAACAGATAAAAATGATGAATGTAGTTAAGGACACTTACTATACTTGCAAAGAACTTGAATTAGATTCTCAGGATTCAAATTAGGTTATTCACAATTGTTTCTAACTCCAGTTCAGGTGATCCAATGATCGACCAACTTCCCCTGGCATATATGGGCACTTATACATTTGTGGCACCCACACTCATATAAGCACATATATTAAAAGAACATTAATAAAAATTCTAAACTAAAGTTATACATAGCATAAAGTTGTGTTATTTGTTAATGGATGTGTGAGCCACATAAATCTTGGATATTAGATAGAGAAATATAAGAAGTAAAAGTGAGGAATAATTCCTAGTTTAAAGAAAATTTCTCTTTGATCTCCAATCTGTTCATTTTTTATTTGATCATATTTTAATACTCATAGTAGACCACAAGAAATAGGAGAAAAATAGAGCTACTGTTTTTAAGAAAAATCACCAAAGCTGCTTGACTTTACCTTTAAATGACTAAGAACATTTGCAATCTCATCCCATCAGTCTCAGTTTATTATCTGACAGTTTACTCTCCTCTCTCTTTCAACAATTGCCACCTTAATTGAATAAAGGAAAGATATTTTTAAACCAATAGGACTGCCCTGCACCCTCCAAATGGAGGGTGTTTTGTTGTTATTGTTTTCTCATATTCTGAGTATTGCCACCACACAGCATACCATTTAGTCTCAGGTTAATGCTTTGGGGAGGAAAGGATGGGATTTTAAGGAAGTATCATGTGATCATTTGAATAATACTGGAGTCACATTAGCAAAATATTTGAGGGATGTCAGTTCCCTATGTCTCAGGTGTGACTTAATAACTATCAAGTTTAAGGGTCTTGTAATATAAGAAAAATTTGCAACATCCACAAACCATAGTGAGTGGCAGAAGATTGGTGTGGAGGGGTACAGTCTCACCCTGATATGAGCCATGGACCCCACAACCTGTCATCCTGTACTCCAGATACAACAGGAATTGCCAGTGCTGCATGAGCAAAGGGTATAGAGTTTAATTCCTCTTCTTTATATATTCAAAGGCAGTGGAGAGTAATGTTCTAAAAAAAAAAAAGTTTGTATCTGAAATTTCCCTTAAATTAACTTTGCTTAGGTATATTATCAGACAAATATACAATTGATGAAAACATTGGAAAGTTGAACTGAATTCTGAATAACAACATATCTAAAATATATAAAAATGAGGGTGCATCTGCGCAATGCATTCATAGTATGCAGGGATGTAGAAAATATATCTGTGGTCACACAAGTATAGTTAAATATCAACAGGAGAGATGAATGAGTGGGTAAGAGCACTTGCTGTTTTTTAGAGGATCAGAGTTCAGTTCCCAGCACACATGTTGGGTGGGACACAACCATCTGTAACTCGAACATCACAGTATCTGACACCCTCTTCTGGCCTCTGAGGGCACTTGCACATGCAGGAGCACATCCTAATGCATGTGTGCACACACACATGAACACACACACACACACACACACACACAATTTTTACATCTAAGCAAAATAGAGATATATGATTCAACTTGTATTCCAAAGTATATTCAATTATTCTGGCTTATTTATGCTTTAGAGATGTATATAAGAATTATTTGTAATGACTTTATTAGTATAATTTTTTAGCTTTAAGAAGTACAGTCTTATTATTTTAATGTGAAATACAAAGTAGATGACTCTGGTTATATCATTAAAACATAAAATAGGTTATTCTGATTATGCTACCACTTAACACATTTTTTTAGAAAATACAACACTAACAACTTTCTGTGAAGTAACTTATCAAAAAGTTTATCAACTATTCATATCACAGCAGAGCAATGATTTTTACAGTTCACCAGAAGCACGTGGCTATGCAATGAAATTTTGAAAAATACACTGACATTTAGGGCTATGCATGCTGAATACTAAGTGCTTGGAATTGTTGGTGCCTAAAACATTTGGTGCAATGTATATCAACTTTGGAATAATTTTAAGACCCTGTTTTAATAAATGAAGTGCAACATGGGAGAAAAGAGTTTATTACAAAATATTTTGTCATATAGCCAATTATGCAAGCTACTGCCTGGGTTAAAACTTTACTCCTCAAATGTGTACAGTTAGAAAAACCATTAATGTTAATGTTAATAATAATTAATGTTAATAAATGTTAATATTTAAACATTTTGAAAATTTAAAATAAACTTCTGACTATCTTTTATATATGTTCTTATGAATAATTGAGGATGAGGACATGGATCAGTGGTAAGATCACTTGATCTATAAGCATGCTTGCCTGAGCTCTCATTCCTAGCACCCATGTAAGCCTGAACATTGAAATGCTCATACAACCCTGGCATGTCAGAGAGAAGAGATCAGTGGGTTCAGATAGACAGTCAGCCTGGGCTGAAAAACAGCCAGCTCTACATTTAGTGAGAAACTCTTTTTCATGACCTCTTTTATCATTAATTGTTATTGAACACACACACACACACACTTTCTAAATATAGCCTGTTCAATCTATAGAATGTGGTTTGTATGTATGTCTCTAGGGCTGACCATTTAGTATAGGACAACCAGTTGGCGTGCTCTTCCCTGGGGGAGACTATTTCTCTGATTCTCAGAATTACTTAGTTGCTTATAGTTCTTTGTGTAAAGTTGAGACCTCAAGGGCTATCTCCAGTCAATTTTGGCCCATCTACTGCTGTTTTCCTTGTTCAGATTGTGTTTAGGTAGGTATGTTTATGAGATCTTATGGATTTAGCTCCTGGCACTACTAGGAGACATAGTTTCACAGAAAACTCCTTGATTTTCTAACTGATAATATATGTTGTGATAATACACACACACACACACACACACACACACACACACACACACACACATGAATCTTTTTCAGTTGGCTTTAAAAGTCTCTCTAAGAATCAAGGACTTAACAAAAATTCTGATATCAGTCAAAAAATTTAAAAAGAAGGTATTAGTATGTTGAGTATCTCCAACTTGAAGCGGCAACGTAAACACACTTGTACTCAAAGGACCTTGTGAGGTATTAGATATCAATCAGAGTGAGTGTGAGCCAGTATTTGTTAACAACCCGTTTCCACTCCCAGAATCTAGAGACTATGTACACTCTTATTTCTTAATTAATCCTCCCAATAACACTGGCGGGAGGATTTTGATTTTAAACCTATAATATTTTTTTTCTAACAACTGCATCAGAGAGATTCTGGAATGCCAATATTAATGTTTGAAAACCATTTGCAAAAATATCCATGTACTAATTATAAACTTCAGTCATTAAAACAAAACAAAACAAAAAAAACACGGCAAAACTGTTTAAAACTTTTGATGACACAAGTGTTACCTAACAGATATTTATTTAAATTAAAAAAAAAAAGAGCTAGATACAAGACTGAGGTGAATGAAGACAGAAGGACATTGTGACTCAATCCTTTCTCTGTGTCTTTGGAATACTTTTTATTACTTTAAATTTAGAATGCAGTTTTGAAATATCTTTGATGGAAATTTTACTGCCTCACTATGAATTTGCACTGATAACTAGAAAAGTATGTCTTCATTTCTATCTATTCCTTTCTGGCTTCTCTGATGCATGGAAAATGAGCTCATTCCTGCTCAGCTCTTTCTTCCTACCTGGATGACATAGAATCTCAGAACCTATGACTAAAATAGTTCTTAAATGATTTTCTCTTTTGCTTTTTCTCATTCCCGGTGAGTCTTCCATGACACTCATATTTTGAGTAGTTGCTAGGCAATATCTTAACTTTTATTTCTTGCAGTGACTAGGCTGTTCCCTGCCACTATTAAGTCACAAGCCGAGGTCACAGACACAAAATATGGGATAGCTATCTGGTATTTGAAAATTCTCCCTGACCCAATAATGATCAAGTTTAATATGAAGGGAATAGGATAGGATCCGTCTGTAGTTCTATTAGCAAAAATTCTGGCAAATAATTGAAATACGGGGAGAAATATAATTACAGGAGTAAGTTGCCAGCTGCCTCCTGCATTCCTGTGAAGTCTCGTGGGACAGAACAAAAGTGATTGCTATTATATTCAGTGTCTCAGAGGGACATTAATGTGACAGCTTTAGCAATCTCTTTCTTATTTTGTATCAAGTTGTGTTAATAAAAACTATGGCTCTGGTAATTTAGGAAACATTACAATTTGTTAATAGTAATTACAACTGAATTCAGTCTCGGTGAATGGCATACAAAAATCTTTCCAAGACCCACAATGCCCCTGTGTAGAGCTTCAGATGGTGGCATTATTTGTAAACTATTTTTCTGATAGTGTTTTAAGGTAGACATGCCGACTTAAATTGTTTTTGACAATTTATTCTATTCATCATGATACTATGTTTTTCAAAACAGAAACAAAATTAAGTAGTATTAACATTTGAATTGATAAAATTTAGAAGCACAAATATTGTTCAGTTTCTTATATGGTTGCTTAATCATGTATCACTGAACAGCAGAGCCATCCTTAATATTTTATAGAGTACCTGTTTCATAGTATAGTGAAATTTGTGAAGGGAATTTTTCTACTACTGGCTTATATTTGTGTTTTTAACCTCAGGTGAACTGAACAATGCAGTCAGCTTTAGAGGAGATGTTTTGTGTCTTGGTGAGCTGGTTTGTAAAACAAATAATGAGAAAATACATCCCTGTAGACATAAAGAGATTTTTCTTCTTCCTAAACTGCTATTTTTACATAATTGTATTTATTCTTTCACAATTTCATACATGTATACAATGTTAAACTTGGTTGTCTCTCACACTCTTTTCCCACAGCTCCACTCGGGTTCCCCAAGACATCCCAATATGTACTACCCATATTTAAAAAATGTTAATAACACACTGAATTCAATTAGCTCAGCTCATATTTGCATGGCTGTGGTGCTATCCACTACAGCATGGTTGCCACACTTCCAAAAACAGTAACTCACCCTACCTTAGCAACCATCAACTGCTAATAGCTCCTCATCTAAGAGTAAGGCCTTGGAATGCTTTCCCCATCCATGTGGAACCTCTGGCTGCTTGGATGTAGGTCAGGTCTTTCACAGGCATCCAAACCTGCATAGGCCCTTTCATACCAGAAAACAACTCTCCCCAGCTCTCTACAGTTCCAACTTTTACACTCTTTATATCACCTCTGTTATAACGTTCCATGAATCTTGGTTGGGGCTTGCAATACAGCTGGCTGACCCATGCACACACTGCTCAAAGAAGTTTCTTTGTGCAAGGTTGAAAGCAGCACAAAACTTTGAGTATAAAAAAAATGAATGTTATAATTATGTTTTACACTTTTTTCTAAATTACTGGCATTGCAAATTTCAACTTGAAAGAAAAGAAGGCACATGAAGCCACATAATACAGATGACTTTTGTAATGACTAAATGGTAAGAACATACAAGCACACATATTGAGTAAATATCTACGATTTCACCTGCGTTGCCCTCTCTTCTTCTCTGTTGCTTCTTCAGCCTAAACCTTCCTCTCCCTGGATCTGATTAGTGTTTCTTGCATAAGCATGGCTGGGAGATAGTGAGTTTTTAATAAACAGAAAATCAACTGCTAAAATAAAAAAGCTCTTTACTGAATACAATATGGAAGAGTTTTATAGGTATGCTTTAAAGTAACATGTAAACCAAAGAAATTGTGTTGGTGGTTCATACCTTTAGTTGCAGCACTTGAGAGGCAGAAGGAGGTGAATTTCTTTGAGTTCAAAGCCAGCCTTGTCTACACAGTGAGGTCTAAGCCACCCATCTCACTGCATAGTGAGACTTTGCCTCTAAACAAACAAACAAATAAATAGCAAAACGTAAAGAGAAGATGCAGTTTTGCAATAATATATAATAGTAATTGTGCTTGCTTTAATCACTTAAGAGGAGTGACTGAATTTTGTTTCCAGAAAGATTAGCAAATTTATCATAAATGGTAGTAATATAAACACTAAAAACATGAGCACTCTCCAAAATTAGAAAAAACTGGCTGCACCTTTGAAATGTGAGGGCTTTAATTCACCTGCAATCATTCCATGTTTATGAATTTTCCATGATGATTGTATAAATGTATTTTGTATTACAATACTTAAATGCTACTTTGATACAAGACAGTTAAGGCAATTTGCTATTATATTATTTAAATTATGCTCAGATACCACACATGAATTAAACAAGTTAGCTAACCCCTTGGGCTGACTATTCACTTAAAATTTTCCAGTTTTGAAATAGGCATTTTCATGGCATACATCCAGGGTCTATGACCCTGATAGGCGGTGATGGAGTGCACATCCTGGGTGTGTTTCCCTGTGCAGTAAGAAGCAGTTCTGCTCCTGGGGCATTTTGAGCTCCCCGTTGCCATAGTGCCTGCTAAGAAAATGCACTTTTCTAAAAGATTTATAAATAATGATTGCAATGTTTTTTAGCTCTTTGTAGTGAAATACAATATCCAGAGCCTCTGAGAAGAAAATAAATCCAAGCACAAGGGAGCAATTTGGGGCACACTTGAGTCTAGTTACAAGCAGGGCAGGAAAAGTGTCTCAATGGCGTCCATTAATGTGCACTCTCCTGCCCACTCAAGAGATAAATTTCACGTTGTTAGGTTGGAAGACATATGGAAGACAGGCTCTGAACCTCAGTTCTGCATTTGCTGCTCTAATACCTTGCCAGGCACAGAACTTCTGATTTATCATCCCTTTATTTCATTCTGATGATGCTTATTTCCCTCACTCTTCTAAATGCTAAATTAGCATATTTAATTTATATCAGCATGTTTTAACCAAATGCATGCAACTTTTATTGCTATCTCTGAAAAGTAGGGAATTTCTACATTTTATCATATAAAAAAGCAAAGGTATCTACAGCTGATGAGCTGGGTTTTATTATGGCTCTCAACATAAGTGAAGGATCAATATTCAAGCACCATATTTTGCTTTGTATTATTCTTTCTAGGATCATTTACTATATACCAATTGAAAATCAATTCTGTTATTCAACATATACTGCAGGTCAGCAGACAAGTAAGCACTCCTCCTAAAATTTGAGCACCAAACACAGAGAATTAAAATAACATAGAATTGCCTGGCATACAGAGATAAGCAATTACTGTTTTGTGAGCTCACACATATACTTACACATAGATACACATAATATCCATTTATACATACACACACACACACACACGTACATATATTTGTTCTTTTTTTCTAAGTGATATTTTATACTAGCCATGTAATCTTTGTAAGTAACTGTATATATATATACATAAACATATATATATACATATATACATATATTTGTGAACATATGTATATGTATATATTACTTGAAACAACAAGTGTTTTTCACTTCTTACTTGTACACAAATTCAAAACTGTCCAAAGAAAGGACTTGTTTCCTTTTAGTCACTCAGGGATCTTGGCAAACATGCCTAAAGTTCTGTCATATTGTGACATGATGAATCATCATGAGATGTCAGGTGTCACCAGAGCAGGGAAGGAACCCACTAAAGATGCAGTATTTTCTCTCTGCTGTTACACACTTCTGCCATCATCCATAGATCGCATGGCCTCATCCTCACATAGGTGGTGGAGGAGTCAGTAAAGAGGCTGTAATAACTGAAGAGCATGTGCAGATCCACAGGATATTGTTGCACTCAGATTTTTCTTATCTTATATTTTCTGCTATTTTTCAAATATGCATATACAATATTTGATATTAAAATACAGTAACAGCATTTTCTGGATGTTGATCAGGTAAGGACACCCAGAAGACATTGACATTTTCATATTAAAAAGCATATTTTCATTCTACAAATAGTTGAAGGTTCTTATACATTGACAACTGCAAGGATACTAAGCTAGGAACATCATTTGAGCAGGGGTTTGTCAGTGCCAGCCTGGGCAGTATAGAGGAGTCTCTACCAAATTCAACTTTGTTTTGTTTCACTGTTTATTCACCAAAGACACCGTTTTATCTATGATGTTACTGTTTATTGTGGAAATGGTTCAATTTACTATTTATTAGTGACAGTGCTTTCCTCCTGAATTTTAAAATTTAGATCCTGTTTCCAAATAGGGCAGAAGTTGTAGAGAAATAATCAGAGTGGGGATTTTATCATTCAACAAAAAGATTTGTGCCTTGAAAGATGGCTCACTGGTTAAGAGTGCTTTATGTTTTGGCAGAAGACCTGAGTTCGGTTCCCAGAACCCACATACAGGTAGTTAACTGCCTGTAACTCCATCTCCAAAGTATCCAACTGCCTCTTCTGACTCCCCTAGACTCCTGCACACACTTATGCACATGCATACCCCCACACCAAACACACACACACACACACACACACACACACACAGAGAGAGAGAGAGAGAGAGAGAGAGAGAGAGA
>CABHPH010060124.1:0-17063 GCA_902168325.1 Peromyscus nudipes | reverse complement strand
CAAATGCCTCTCCAGGGCAATTGCCTCTAGTTTCTGGTCCTCACGCTTTATATACCTTTCTGCTTTCTACCACCACTCCCTGGGATTAAAGGTGTGGCTTTCTGGGATTAAAGGTGTGTATCACCGTGCCTGGCTGTTTCCAATGTGGCCTTGAACTCACAGAGATCCAGAGGGATTTCTGTCTCTGGAATGCTAGGATTAAAGGCGTATGCTACCACTGCCTAACCTCTATGTTTAATATTGTGGCTGTCCTGTTCTCTGACCCCAGATAAGTTTATTAGCATACACAATATTTTGGGGAACACAATATCACCACAGAATTCATGTGTAGGACTTTTTATTTTTGAACACTGGGATGATGGTGTAATTTTATAAATGGTAAAAATGTTGTCATGGTCAACCAAAGAACAAAAGGCATGAAACTTCATATTAGCAACATGGAACTCTGGAAGACACCAAGAGTTGCCTTCAAGAACATTCTAAGTACTTAGATAAGAATTCAAACAAATTCAACGTTGAATGGGTATTTACATATAAAAGTCCTTATATAATTCATTTCACACACACACACTTTCTCAAGAGGCAACTGGAATATTCATCTGTCCAGATTAAAGGAAGGAACATGTGGAGAAAGATAGCAAGAATTAAAAATGTTTACTACTCCTTCAAACAAAAAATGTAAAATTATAAAAGAAGAGATTATATGAGCTTTGTTTTAATAATGTAGATATTTTATGACTTTGTATGACTTCTCTTTCAAAGAAGTCCCTTGCCAATAGGCCTTCATTGGTACATTTTTGTTATAACACCATGTTAGTCAGATTTTCCTCACTATAACAAATAACAAGAAAAAAATATTTCATAAGAAGTAATCTATTTTTACTGATGCTTTAGAGGCTTTAATCCATGTTCGGTTGGCCCTGTTTTCTTGGCCATTATAGTGGGAAAACATGACAGAGAAATTGCAATCAGAAGTTATAGGTACAATAAAGATCAAGGTCACTAAATGTTTTTCAACGTAAAATATCTAACCACCTGCAGAATTTCTACAAGTCTCACCTCTCTAAGTTTCTAATACCTTTTTTATCTTTGAGTTTATAATATAATTACAACATTTCTTTCTTCCTCTGTTTCCTTTCAAACCCACCCACATACTCCTTCAATCATGGCATCTTTTTCATCATCTGTTATTTCATATATATATACATATATATATTCTAAATAGAACCCGCTGAATTCATAGAATCTTATTTTTTTTGTTTTTTTTTTGTTTTTTTAATTTATTTTATTTTATTTTACAATATAATTCAACTTTACATATCAGCCATAGATTCCCCCGTTCTCCCTCCTCCCGTCCCCCCTCCCCCCCACCCCCCCACCCCCCATTTCCATCTCCTCCAGGGCAAAGACTCCCCCGAGGGTTGAGATCAACCTGGTGGACTCAGCCCAGGCAGGTCTAGTCCCCTCCTCCCAGGCTGAGCCAAGGGTCTCTACTAAGCCCCAGGTTTCAAACAGCCAATTCATGCACTGAGCACAGGACCCGGTCCAACTGCCTGGATGCCTCCTAAACAGATCAAGCCAATCAACTGTCTCACCCATTCAGAGGGCCTGATCCAGTTGGGGGCCCCTCAGCCATTGGTTCACAGTTCATGTGTTTCCATTCGTTTGGCCACTTGTCCCTGTATTCCATCCATCCCTGGTCCCAACAACTCTTGCTCACATAAACCCTCCTCCTTCTCGCCAATTGGACTCCCAGAGCTCCACCCGGGGCCTGACTGTGGATATCTGCATCTAGTTTCCTCAGTCACTGGATGGTGTTTCTAGCACGACAATTAGGGTGTTTGGTCATCCTATCACCAGGGTAGGTCAGAATCTTATTTTTATTTATGTTTTGATAGCTGACTGTTTGGCACTGGAAAGCAAGTTGATACATTTTCCCTGGGGAGGACCACTTCTCCCACCCTCAGCTTTCTCATTTGCCTGTAGTTCTTTGTGGAAGGTCAAGGCCTCCTGGGTTTTCCTTATGCAGTTTGGCATGTTCATTTTTCATCTTACATTTGGTTAGTCATGTTGATAGGACTTTATGAGTTTAGCTTCTGGTATTACTAGGAGACACAATCTCACAGAAAAATCCCTGGTCCTCTGGCTCTTAAAATTTTTATTCCCCCTTTTGAAATCTTCCCTGGATCGTAGATGAGTTAGTGTTTTGTAGATGTATCCCACTGGGACTGGGCTCTACAACTATGCTTTTTGACTGGTTGTGGTTTTTCTATACTGGCCTCTGTTGCAAAGAGATATTTTCTTAATGAAAAGAGAAGACTACTCTTGCATGTGGGTAGAAGGACAATGGTTTAAAGATTGCCATTAGGGATTATGCTGCTTTAATAAATTAATGAATGCACATTTCTTCCAATAACCATAATTTCACTAGTCAACAAGGTTTCCAGTACTGGGCAAGGTAACCCTATTGTTGAGTAGGTGTTAAGTCCAATTAGAGTGCTGTTGGTTACCAGTAAAGTATGCTAGTCACTACTACACCCTTAGGATTATCATGCTTTAACAGTCATTGTTTTGGTTTCTGTGCCACAGCTGGGTTGCCTCCTTCCTCTGGAAGTTTCCATGGTACCTCCTGTTCCATGAAAGCTAATCCTCAGGGAGGAAGAATTCAGGTCACTTCCAGTTCAGGGTCTCCAAGGTCTCCAGGCCCTGATTCTGAAGGCCATGCTATCTTCAGAAGTAGGGAATTACAGTCCACCTCTAGAGATAACCAAGAACAACAGCAATAGACTTTATGTTTTGGGAGTCTCTAGAACAGTACTGACTAACAGCTCAAAGGAATGCTTCTCTTGACTATTATTGGGTCTGATAGTGCCACCCTGAGGAACAAACCTTTGTCCTATGGGGCTTCTGGATCCACAGTATAATGAGGTTAACCTCATGAACATAAATCCAACAAATCTGTGTGTGGAGAGACACCCCTGACTCTCCTCATTCTTAATATTTCCCCACTATAATATCAGTTCGACATGGTCTTTTTTAATTCTTGAAATTGGTGTTGCCTAGTTCCTAGTGGCCTTGCAGTCACTAGTCTCTATGCTTGGAATGCCATCTCTCATATTGAATGACCTCTCTGTATCTCCACTTCCCACTTGCACCTGGATTGACATACAGGTGCTTGTCCAAGGTCTATAGCTCTTGTGATGCCTTTTCATGGGTCAACACACATTATAATATTGTTATACTTACTTCCTCTTCTGACACAAAAATAGTCATCTGTGAATTGCAAAGAGTTTATACACTGACAGGTCCTTGGTTGTTAGTAACTATTTAGACTCCTCATAGCACATTATTAAATCTTTCAAGCAAGCATAGGCAGTTAGGATGCTTATACACATGGAAATGTGGAGTGTGTGAATTAACTGGATAAAGATTAATCTTCTGGTCATCACAAGACCAACTTCAAATCTAGGTCTATGTCAGCTTCTCTTCTTCCTTGTACATGCTTGAGTAATGTGCCCTCATCAGAGCAATCAAGGGTGTCAATTCAGGTCGGATTCTGCTGCTGCTATAGTCAGTGATATGTTCTTTAATAGAGTCCATGAGTGGGAAGGGAGACTTTTTTTCAGACTAAGCACCTATGTATTGTCAGTGGCATTCTGGGAAGGTCTGGGGGCTCTGAAGTAACCAGTGAAAGTGGGTCAAGGTGCTCAGTTTTAATTACAGCCACCTCTGAGTGGTCACCATGCACTTTCTTAAATGGGGAGCTTCATGCTGACAGTCTTTCAAATTCATATTTATCTCTCTGGATGCTTGCCTCTAACTTGCCCCACAGAAAGTGAACAATAGTGAGATTCATTTATGTATACTGCTCCTTGATAGTTTCAATAAGAACAAATAAATGCCAATATTAAGTCTTCTAAACCTACTTAAACTGTATCTTTATTTTAAACATTGCCTAGAATGGGTGGAGGTAATCAATACTGGAAAGTGGCACAGAAATTAATCAGAAAAGATATTTTATTTAGAAACTTTTAATAAATATTCTTTAATAGGTGGGGACTAAAATGATGTCTTGCTTGGCAGTGTTTATTTAATAGGGAGAAATCTTGGAGTATATAGAGAAGTCATTTTTAAAGACAAAGAAACATGACAAAATGTAGTTAAAAAAGATTTATTCTTGTTGAAAACTAGAATTTTCTGTTATAACTGTAGATTCTATTACTTCCATTTGATACTGAAAAATGTAAAAAGATAACTCACATCTATAGAAACATTGATTTCAATGCATTTTCAATTCAAATAATCTTCACTCAACAGTGGAATCTGTATTAAAAAGAAGTGTATTTTTTTCCTTTTCTCCCTCTGTTTGTAAGTCTACAATCAGACAAGCCATAACACTAACTAAATAACTGTATATATTAACAAACAATCCTAGATCAATGGATATAATTTGACACAAATGCACTGTTCTCTATGAAAACATCAATAGCCTAAAAGCTGAGTGGGC
This sequence comes from Peromyscus nudipes, assembly GCA_902168325.1. Lineage (NCBI taxonomy): Eukaryota > Metazoa > Chordata > Mammalia > Rodentia > Cricetidae > Peromyscus > Peromyscus nudipes. Next base: position 12,556 of record CABHPH010060124.1, on the reverse strand, counting down.
ATAGCTGCAAAAATATGCTTTACAGACGCAATGTTGGCATAAGATTAAATAACCAGATGTCAGAGGAAAAAATTCAATGAAACCGACTTCATATTGGAAGTGTGCAGGTTTTCTATAGTACAAAACTATTCGAGATTAATAATAAGAAAATTATCTTCTACTTGCAGTCATTCAATTACTGTATGCACGAATATTTTATATTGGATGTTTCACATGCAAATATGTTATTTTCTACCTAAGGTGTACTTTTGGGACTCAAGTCAGGCTAGGATATGAGTGACACAATGCAGTCCAATCTGAAAACAATATCTTAAGTTGCTATAGAGCCTTTCATAAGCAGAACCATGGATGACTCATGTCATTCAAATCTATAGCACTGTGATAGAGCAATGAAAAGGGAATATATAACTTAGTAATGGGCTCAGGCAGCTGAGAGAAGCCAAGTTTATAGAGAGCATTTGATTGAAAATAGATGAAATTCAAGAGTGTGTCAACTCTGCTAGCACCTACACAAACCAAAAAGCAAATAAGCCATTTACCATTTTATTATCAGGCCGTATGGCTGTGGGAAGGGCAGTACTCTAGGGACAGGAGCTATAGAGCATTTTTATCATTTTCCAATGTTACTAAATGAAATAATTCATTGTAATTACAGGCGATAGAAGACAGTATGTCTCTCAGGACTAATATCTTTAAGGGGTGACTCTAGCTTCTATGCACACACAAATTGTCAAGAATGACCACAGGTGGAGAAATTGCCAATTTAATCTAGAAAACTTTTAATTCCCGTCTTAAAAAAAAATCACTCCCCTATAAATCTACACATACACCATTTCACATACAGTTCAATGATTCCCCTGAATTTTCTCACAGTATAATCTCATTGCAAGAACTGTATACATGTAAGAAGTGAATGTGATACATTAAAGCAACTCACTTGCTTATGTAAATATTGTACTTTGGATTGTGTCTAGAAAACAAGAGAATGATGACGGATGAACTTTTCGGTAGGATTTAATATTAGAAGAAGTTAAAGTGATAGAAAAGGAAATGTGTTAAAAGGTAATCTTCACAGAGAAAAGAGACTTAGGGGGAAAAAGCATTGAGAACATAGATACTAAGACATGAGAAATAATTCTAATGTAAGCATAAAAATGAGATGAGATTGCTATGAATGTACCAGTCAGGATGCACGGCAAGTCTTCAGTGTGACAAGTGGGAGAAGTGGGAGAGGAAACGATGTGAACAACAAACAAGCAAACAAGAAGATGGGAAGATTATTGAGATTATGACGATGTTACTTAGGAACATGAAGGATGAAGTTTAATGAGTATTCTGTGCAAGAATGTTTACTACAACAGTCAGCGTGTTCAGTTTGACAGCCTCTACAGTCATCTAGGAGACAGGCCTCTGGACATACCTGTGTAGTATTATCATCCTTCTGATAATTGAGGTGGGAATTCATGCCCACTGTGGGTGGCACGATTCCCTGATGGGGTTCTGGACTGTAAAGGGAGAAAGAGAAATGCACAGTAGCACTCATTCATTTCCCCTTTGCTTGCTGAGTTTGAATGGAATGTAGCCAACTGCTTCAAGTTACTGCTGTTTTGACTTCCCCACTGTGATGGACTGCCCCTTGGAACTATTAGCTGGAATAAACTCTTTCTGTGCAAATTTCTTTTGTCAGAGTATTTTATTACAGCAACTGGAAAATAAACCAAGACAATGAATCTTCCTATGGAAGTTAATGTATGAAAGTCTGAAGGAAGGATAGAATAAATTTACACAATTTAGAAAAGAACACCAAAGTAAATAGACTGATAAAATACATACTTATTTAGACAAATTGTCAATACCCATATTTAACAACAGCCACTTTTTCCAAATAAATATTAGTAAATAAAATATGCTGATTTCTATTCCAAAAAGCTTGCTATTAATGAAATAACATTAGTAGAAATGATAAAGATTTGTAAAATGTAAAAGAAAAATATAAAAATACGTTATTGTATCAAGCCTGGACTTTACGGGTACATTCTCTGTCACTGTGGTACCTTGGGACATACATGAGAAAAGTCTTAGAACTTGGAATTTTTATTAACCAAGAAATGTATCTAGCATATATAAGTAGGATTCACTAAAAGATTTAATCATATGTATTAAATATATCATACTTATACCAACACACAGTGTTGTATCAGTCACATATATAGTTTTAGAGTATTTCAGAGAAATCTACGTTGGTGTTTAATAGTAGTCTTATTGTTCCCGTTATAAAAACAGCATGAACAAAAGCAACTTCAGGAAAAAAAGTTCTTTCGGCTTTTGGTTCTAGATCATAACGTCAGGAAGGCATGGAGGATGACAGCAGGAGCAGAAGTGGGAACTGGGTGATCATGTTTTATGTGCACACAGAAAGCAGAGGAGAGAGAGCGAAAGAACAGAGAAAGAGACAAGGCTGTAGTCAGACTTTCTTTTCTGCTGCCAGCCCCAAATAATGACATGGAGACGTATTATTAATTGTGAAAACTTAGCCTTAGCTTAGGCTTGCTGTCAATTTACTCTTATAACTTAAATTAACCCATTTAAATTAATCTATGTTCTGCCAGGTAGCATTACCTCTCTTCCATCTTTCATATCCTGTTTCCTCTCTGTGGCTGTCTGACAACTTCACCTTTCTTTGTGCCAGAGTTTTCTCTTCCCAGAAGTCCCACCTATAGCTATTGCCTAGCTACTGGCCATTCAGCTTTTTAATTACACCAATCACAGCAATACATCTCACACTGTGTATAAATATCCCACAACATTTCCACCTTTTTGTCTAAATAAAAAGGAAAGTTTTTAACCGTAACATAGTAAAACTACATACAATGAGAAGAATTGTCAGATATTGTCTAAATAAAGAGTGAAGGTTTTAACTGTAACATAGTAAAACTATGCAAACAATTATCAGGAAATAATTACATTTATAATATTCAAATCCATTTTTATTTGTGATTTTGGAGAAAACACTCTATTATCTATCCTGTCTTGATAAGTCCGAAGTTTTATACCAGAATTATTCTCTATCATAACTTGTTTTGCCAACCAAAACTATCTTTTTAGACTTCAAAACATTTTCTTAGATAAACAACTTAAGCTTTTATGTCTCTCAAACTTTATAAACTTTACATATCTTTTGTAAGTTTCTTTTCTTAGGTGACAACAAAAACTGTAACTATAACTATCTAGTCTTCAACCACATCGAAGCAAAAAAAGATATAATATTACCTGAGTAAACAGGAAATGCAGAGCAAGCAACTTCCAAAACTCTAGAAACAACAAAGACATTTATCTGTATGGACAGTCACTCAAGGTTCCTCTGCAATGTGTGGGCATCCAGATTAAGCTTATAAGCCAAGAATATCTGGCGGACTTTTTCTGTGAAGCAGGAATTTTAACGACTGTCATTTATCTTGGCAAAGTTCAGCAGTTGCCTTCTTTTGTGTCCTGCTTGTCCAATTTGGACAGCATAATGTCAGCACTCAAGGCAAGGGCAGTTTCTTGCCCAGTGGATAACTTTTCCACAATGCAAGAAAATTCCATGTGGAGTTTCTCCCATGCCTATCATCCTTTTTTTAAGGAAATTGGTGCTGCCAGGAGCAGACATGTCTCACTGTCATGAAAAACCTTGTGTTATTAAAACATCTTAAATGCCATATTCTGTAGGTCTCTGAGGTGTTTGAAGACCATCTGTATATCTAAAATATATCTCAGTTTGACCTTGACACATACCTAACATGGCCACAGATTTGATTGTTATAGATGCCTAACTACTAACCTACATTTCTTAATTATACATTACATTTTTAAATGTGATGCATAGGTACAATACCTTAAACAAGAGTAGAAACATGTACATAATATAACGGAATAACTTTGAATTTGTATCAGTATATACAGCATAACAAAAATAACCTTAAATTTGTATCAATATACAAAAATCCATTCCAATGTAAAATATTTAAGTAGTTGATATTTTAGTTTAAAAGTAGATTCAACAATCTACCCTGTTATCCTACCATTCCTATATCCCCTGTTTCTTTCCAGAATGAGATCCCTGAATCTAATTCCCTTTGCTTAGTTTCCTCCCTTACCATGACTGGTAACAATTTGTGTCCAACCCCTGTAAGTGATGACAACCCTCATAAATGATGACAAACACCCATCATTAACCAAACTATCAAAAACCACCCCCCTACACACATTTGGGGAATGGGAGTATCGTATTCTCTAGACTGCTTCCTATTGTCTGGGGTGATGGCATCTCTATGGTATCCTGAGAAACCTGAGATAATGTTCTAGTTGTAGGAAAACAAGCTCTGATATTTGTTGATCAGTCTCTGTGTAATGGGAAAGTGCAGAGCTCATCTGAAGTCTAGAGTAGTCTCTGAGGCTGAATCATCTTAACTAGCAGCTATGAAGTTGTTCTGGATGCAGAATTTTGAGGAAACTGCAACAGAGGCATTTTGAAGCTGGGTTACCTGGGCTTCTTGTCTTCACTGGTGTCTTGTCATTATTTTATTTTATTTTCTGAAAACATACAAGTTTTTAAAGGTAAGATATATATCTGCGCTAACACAAATATGGAATTACAATGTGCAAAAGTCAGCTAAATATGATTTTTTGTTCTATGTTTGAATAGGTAAAAGGCATCTGTTAACTTTATAAGTCTGCTTGGCTTGTATAACCAGATCTCTATCCATGCCGTAGGAAAAAATGACATGTGATAATAAGTCATGAGGACTCTGTAGCCAACAGGATTTATTGTGTCTCATTCAGTCTCAGAGCTGTTCCACATAGAGGGATCAGCATATAAGTCACCTGTCTTGTAGTTTTTCTTGTATTTCTCTATGTCTGTAGCCAAGATTTTCAGGCAATCTCCCATGATCAAATCTGATTTTTTTTTTAATTTTGAAGAGGTCCATAGCATTTTGTTTCCTGTGTAAACAGAGGTATAACCTTTCCCCCAATGCACCATATTTTCTGACTTTCATTCTGAAGTTAAAAAATTCCTAAAATATATAAGTTGGTTTAATTTAGCATTTTCCATAATCCAGAACTCTCAGCAACTATTGTTTTTTGTTCATTAGTATTTAAAAAATCAAAGTCAACAAAGTGACATACAGGATCCAGACAGCCTGTGAATTTTCAATCTTTATGTGGCTTTTTCCTTTTATATTACTTTACTCACTCTCCCCACCCCCCTTTTTTGAGACAGGGTTTCTCTGTGTAGTTTTGGTGCCTGTCCTGGATCTCGCTCTGTAGACCAGGCTGGTCTCGAACTCATAGAGATCTGCCTGGCTCTGCCTCCTGAGTGCTTGGATTAAAGGCATGCTCTATAACCACCTGGTCACTTTACTCTCTCTTTAAGAATTTATGATTTTAAACAATTTGTTTATTTTTCTATGACTGTCTATACCCATTTTTTTCGTTCTTCAGCATTTACACACATTTTAAAACATACTATATATGCTTAGAGAATTTTTTAGTCTGGACTAGACATTTTGTACATTTTCAGACTTCTCTGACTACATGAGCCAAACCTTAAGCTGCTTAATGTGGCTAGGTCCTCCACTGCATGGGTTTGGCCTGGCAGCTGGTTCTGCCTCTTCAAGTATGTAAGAGCAGAACCTCTTTGTCTCTGGGCCCTAGCCTGGAGCCTGTCTATTTGCCCAGCTGCAGTAGGCATTTCTGCCTAGTCTCACACCACCAAGTAGTGCACCACCAACTGTTCAAAAACCCCACTCAAGTGCTTGCTAGCAATGCCTCTTTCTTTTTTCCCCACTATTCAGCTTTTTATTTTTTCTCCTTTTTTAATTTTTTTTTCATTTTACATACTAATCCCAGTTCCCACTCCCTCTGCTCCTCACCCGCACCTCCTTCACATTATACCCCCAATCCACTTCTCAGAGTAGGTAAGGCTTCCCTTGGGGAGTCAACAAAGTCTGGCATAGCAAGTTGATCAAGCCCCTCCTCCTGCATCAAGGCTGAGCAAGGTATCCCACCATAGAAAATGGGCTGCAAAAAGCCATTTCAGGCACTTGGGATAAATCCTGCTCCCACTGCCAAGGGCTCCATAAACAGATCAAGCTACATAACTGTCACCCACATTCAGAGTGCCTAGTTTGGTCTCATGAAGGTTCCCCAGCTGTCAGTCCAGAGGCTGTGAGCTCCCACTAGCTTGGGTCATCTGTCTCTTGATTTTCCCCATCATGATCTTGACCCCCCCCTTGCTCATATGATCCCTCATCCCTCTCTTCAACTGATTTCCAGGAGCTCAGCCCAGTTCTTGGCTGTGAATCACTGCATCTGCTTCCATCAGTTACTGGATGTAGGTTCTATGATGACAACTAGGGTATTCAAATCTGATTATAGGGAAAAGCCAGGTCAGACGCCCTCTCCACTATTGCTAGGAGTCTTAGCTGGGATCATCGTTGTGGATTCCTGGGAATTTCCCTAGCACCAGGTTTCTCCCTAACCCCACAATGGCTCCCGCTATTAAGATACCTCATTCATTGCTCTTCTTCTCCAGCCCTCTGACAACTTGGCCATCTCAATCCCTCATGTTCCTTCCCATCCCCCACCCCCTCCCTTCTAGCCCTCTTCCCAGTTTACCCAGGCGATCTTAACTATTTCCACTTCTGGGGCCCTCCATGTGTGTCATCCCTCTTAAGGTCCTCCTTTTTACCTAGCTTTTCTGGGGTTGTGGATTGTATCCTCACTATCTTTTGCTTTGAGTCTACTATCTACTTATGAGTGACTACTTACCATGTTTGTATTTCTGAGTCTGGGTTACCTCACTCAGGATAATTTTTTTTTCTAGTTCCATTTATTTGCCTACAAATCAGTATGGCAGTTTATCAGAAAATTGAGAATCAACCTACCTTAAGAGCCAGCAATACCACTATTGGGCATATACCCAAAAGTTGCTCAATCATACCACAAGTTGCTAAACTATGTTCATAGCAGCATTATTCATAATAGCCAGAACCTGGACAAAACCTAGATGTCCCTCAACTGAAGAATGGGTATAGATGCCATTCAGTTTTTTATTATACCAATCACAGCAATACATCTTCACACAGTGTACAAATATCCCACAATACAATGCAATAAAATATCAAAGCTTTCTCATCAAGCCTTCATCTCCTAAAGGCTCCATACCCTTCTGAAATAGTGATGCTAAAAAATAATCAAATATTTAAATGCCTATGCCTATGGAGAATATTTTTCATTCAAACCACAATGATATTTGAATTTTTTAACCCAGGCAATTTGTGAAGAGACTCCTTCTACCTTCTTTGTGCTCTGGTCACAGTGCCATATAGTGTCTTGGATGAGACCATCTATACTTCTCCTAGATGACAGATTATTCTGAGAGCTGAAGGTTATAGGCTGGAAAAAAGCTGGAGATGCTGACTTGATTGGTCAGTGCCTAACTTTAGGAGTCTGTAGATAAAGTTTAATGGGCATAATGAGTACCTGTGAAGACTGAACATGAACCAAGTGCTACTGGGGATACTTGAAGAAACAGGAGTGTTAAGAGATTTTTCCAACAGGGCCACTTCATCAAAACATATTGTACCAACAGTATCAAAAGACACTGCTCATATGGGCCTTCTAGACATTGTCATCACTGGGGCTTGCCCAAAGAACAAAAGAATAGTTGAGCAGTAGGAAATACCCAAGGAGTCATAGATAATAAGAGACCCTTAGAGGTGGTGTTTAATGATTAAAACTGCTACCTAGGCATATAGTCAAAATCAGCAAAGACATGTTTTCACAGCTACCTCCAAATATAGTTTCATAAAATTCTACAAAAGGTATAAGCTAAGTTTATGAAAGAGATGGGAGAGTCTGAAGTGAAAGAATTGCAGGGTTTTTGAGAATTCCTAAAGATATTATTAAATTTACTACATTATTCAGAGTAATCTAATGCTATCCTAAATGTTTCACAGTTACTTGATGTGATTTATACAAACAGCTGCTTGTCATAATGGTAGTTGAGTGATAGGGCTGAATCTCTGGTTGAGAAGAATATATCCCCACATTTCTTAGGAAAAGCAATTTACCATACAGACCCACCTGATCACAAATTCATGGCAAACCTGCTGCTTTTTTGACCTCCCATTTGCTAGATTAGATGTATGCATGGCTACACATGGCTCTATCACATTTTGTTTTATAAAAACAAACTACAAAGAAACAAAGAAACAAAAAAGAAACCATCCAACCAACAAAACAAACAAAAATAAAACAGAAACCAAGAATTCAAATAACTCAATGCCAATCACCATCAGTCAGATTAACGCAACCTGAGCCAAAGCTGTTGGGATCCTAGGAAGCCAATCTTAACTCACAATGGATTCAGTTGAGAAAAGTACACATGGCTCTCGATGGGTGGGAAGACAAGAGTGAAGAAAAAGTGAGTCAGTGTATTCATTTTCACTGAATTCTAGAAGGTCCTTAATTTCTTTCTTTCTTTCTGTCTTCATCCATTTTTCATTCAGTAGAGAACTGTTCACTTTGGATGTGTTTGTAAACTTTCCATTGTTTCTGTTGTGACATCCAGCTTTAATATGTAGTGGTCTGGTAGGATGTAAGGAGTTACTTCTACTTTCTTGTGTCTGTTGAGGGTTGCTTGGTGTCCAAGTATGTGGTTAATTTTGGAGAATGTTCCATGAGGTATAGAGAAGAAGGTATATTATTTTGTTTGGGTTAAATGTTCTGTAAATACCTGTAAGGTTCATTTGGTTCATAATATCTGTTAGCTCCAGTATTTCTCTGTTTAGTTTTTGTCTAGATGACCTATAAATTGATGAGAGTAGGTTACAGAAGTCTCCCACTATCAGAGTATGAGAGTCAATATGTGATTAAAGTTGTAGTAGTGCTTATTTGACAAACTTAGGTGCTGTTGTGTTTGAGGCATAGATGTTAAGAATTGAAATGTCTGTTTCTGAGCTGACAGACCAGAGACCATGAGCCCTCACCAGCTTGGGTCAGGTGTGTCTGTGATTTTCCCCATCATGATCTTGACCTCACTTACTCCTATGATTCCTCCTCAATCTCTTCAACTGAAGTCTAGGAGCTCAGCCCGGTGCTTGGTTGTGGATCACTGCATCTGCTTCCATCAGTTACTGGATGTAGGTTCTATGATGACAATTAGAGTAGACACTATTCTGATTATGGGGGAAGGTAAGTTCAGCCACCCTCTCCATTATTGCTAGGAATCTTAGTTGGTCTTTATGGATTCCTGGGAATTACCCTAACACCAGGTTTCCCCCTCACACCCTAATGGTTCCCTCTACCAAGGTATCTCTTTCATTGCTCTTCCGCGAATGTGGGTGGCAGTTACGTGGCTAGATCTCTTTGGGGAACCCCTGGCAATGGGGCCAGGACTTATTCCAGGTGTATGAAATGGCTTTTTGGAACATATTCCCTAGGGTGGGGTACCTTGCTCAGCCTTGACACATGGGGGCAGGGCTTGGTCCCGCCTCAACTTAGTATGCCAGACTTTATTGACACCCCAAGGGAGGCCTCACCCTCTCTCAGGAGTGGATAGGGGATGAGATTGGGGTAGTTGGCAGTGTGGGAGAAGGGGAGGGACCAGGAACTGGGATTGGTATGTAAAGTGAAAAATAAACTTCTTTCAAAATAAATTTAAAAAAAATGAAATGACATTTTGGTAGATTTTTCCTTTGATGAGTATAGTGACCTTCTAATCTCTTTTTATTAGTTTTGGTTAAGGTTTATTTTATAAGATATTAAACAGCTACTACAGTTTGATTCCATGGTTCATTTTCTTGAAATATATTCTCCAACTCTTTACCATGAGGTAATACCTATCATTGATGTTGAGACATGTTTCTTAGATACAACACAAGATGAATTCTGTTTTCATAACCACTGTTATTCTGTGTCTTTTTTTTTTGAGGAATTGAGACAATTGGTATTGTGACAGATATCAGTGACCTTTGATGGGTGATTCTTTTTATTTTGTTCTTTGTGGTAGTGGTGATGGTGGTGTGTGTATAAATGTATGTGTGCGTGCGTGTGTGTGTGTGTGTGTGTGTGTGTGTGTGTGTGTGTGTGTCTTTCTGAGTGTTTCCCTTCTTTTGATTTTGCTGATATGAGATTATTTATTTCCTGTGTTTTCATGGGTATAGTTAACTTCCTCAGGTTGGAATTTTCCTTTTAGCACCTTTGTAGCGCTGAATTTGTAGAGAGATAATACTTTAATTTGACTTTATCATGGAATATCTTATTTTCTCCATCTACAGTGATTGAAAGTTTTTCTGGGTATGGAAGTTTAGGCTGGCATCTGTGGTCTTTTAGATTCTGCAGCATATCTGTCCAGGCCCTTCTAGGTTTTAGAGTCACCATTGAGAAGTCAGATATAATTCTAATAGCTCTGCCTTTATGTGTTACTTTGTCTTTTTCTCTTGCAGCTTTTAATATTCTTTGTTTGTTCTGTATGTTTAGTGTTTTGATTATTATGTGGTAAGGGTCTGTGCATTCTGGTTCAATCTATTTGTTGTCTGGATGTTTCTTGGACCTTTAAAGGCATTGTCTTCTTTAGATTAGGAAAAATTTTCTTCTATGATTTTATTGAAACTATTTTCTAGGCCTTGGAGCCGGAATTCTTCTCTTTCCTCTATTCCTATTATTCTTAGGTTTGGTATGATTTCCTGAATGCTCTGTGACAGGATTTTTTTTCTTTGACCAATGTATTCATTTCTTCTAGTTTATCTTCAATGCCTGAGATTCTTTCTTCCAGCTCTTATATTCTGTTGGTGAAGCTTGGTTCTGTAGTTCCTGTTCAAATTCCTAAATTTTTATTTCTAGAATTCATACACACACACACACACACACACACACAGCTTCTATTTCCATTTTCAGATCTTGAAATCTTTATTTCTTTCCTTAAATCATTTATTTGTATTTTCTTGGATTTCTTTATGGTATTTTTTTATATCCTCTAATTTATATTTGTGTTTTCCTGGATTTTTTAAAGGGTTTTTGATGTGGGATGTATTTATGTATGCTGTGAATATGTGTTGCTCCCATTGGTCAATAAATAAAGCTGCTTTGGCCTATGGCATGGGAGGATAGAGCTAGGCACAAAATCCAAGCAGAGATATAGGGAGAAGAAGGGTGGAGTCAGGGGCAGATGCCATCCAGCCACTCAAGGAGCAACATGCCAGCAGACCAGGATGTCATAACCACATGGCAATGCTTAGATTAATAGAAATGGGTTGATTTAAATGTAAGAGCTAACTAGGAATAGCCTGAGCCATTAGCCAAAGATTTATAATTAGTATTAAGCTTCTAAACGGTTATTCGGGAACTGGTCAACAGGAGAGAAACTTCCAATTACAGTCTTTATTTGCAACTAGCCATCTCTTGTCTTCAAGTGAAGCTTCCAGTGGAGAGTCTAGGTTGCATTCAATTGAGTTGTTGCTAAAAAGGGGCCCATGGACATCCTTATACAAGTCAGGCTGCTGTTAAGACAATACGTTGTTCTCTGAAAACTGACTGTGGGGCCCCATTGGTAAGGACAACTCCCACTCAACTCATCTAACATGGAGATATCAAGCTGGTGCCTACATGGAATGTTCAATCCTTAATTCTCTTCTCTTTGGTGTGAGAAGGTATTCTGTAAGCTACCTAAAGGGAAACATGGACACCAAACCAATCATAAAAGCTTTCATTTATAATCTCTCCTGCCTGCAATATATGCTAATGTCATGGTGGCATAGAAATGGAGTAACCAACCAATATCTGATTTGACTTAAGGCTGACTCCGTGAGAAGGAATCCATACCCAACCCTGCTTGAGTGACAAAAAAACCAGAGACAAGATAGCACACACACCTAGGGTAAAACCAAACATCACTGGTCTAAAAAAATGTATCAAAATAATGGCTCCTAATAATATTCCATTATACTCATAGATCAGTGCCTTACTCAGTCATCATCAGAGAGGTTTCCTCCTGCAGAAGATGGGAGTGCATGCAGAGACCCACAGCCAGATATTACAGTAAAGAGTCTAAATGGGAGGTCCCATCAAATCCTCCCCTCAGAGCTCAAGGAATGCTGCAGAAGAGGAGGCAAAAAGATTATTAGAGGAGGCAAAAAGATTGTAAGAGCCAGAGGGGAAGGAGGACATCAGGAGAATAGGGACTTCTGAATCAACTAAGCAAGGAGCATATAAGTACACAGAGACTAAAGCAGCAAGAACAGAAGTGACATGGATCTATACCAAGACCTCTGTCTATATATTATAGCTATTAACTTTGTATTTTATGGGACTCCTGACAGGAAGAATGAGTGGGTCTCTGACTATTGTGCCTGCTCGTGGGTTTTTTTCCCCCTGTTGTGTTGCTATGTTCAACGATGATATGATATGATTCATTTTATTATATTGCATTTTGTCATCTTTGGCTGTTAACTTTTAGAACCCTGTCCTTTTCTAATGAGAGACAGAAAGAAAATGGACAAGGAAGGTAGAGGAA
>CABHPH010060115.1:0-11839 GCA_902168325.1 Peromyscus nudipes | reverse complement strand
CACACACACACACACACACACACACACACACACACACACACAAATGAAATCTTAAAAAATAAAGAAAGAAGAAAACTTGCTGGAGAGAACTGCCCTTGGCATTTGTAGCACTGTGGCCACTGTGGGGCTAAAGCGGCCATGTGCAGGGAACAGAGTGGGCAGCAGGGTACACAGTGGGCAGGCATGATGTTTTAAAAACCAGGAAAGTGCGTGGCAAAGGGAGAGAACACGTGGGTTGAGTCCAGCCAGGTCGTGCAGGCTTGTCTGCTGGGCCATCATGGTCTTCGGCACAGAAAAACACCGGACGCTTTGGTTGTGGTTTATCCCAGCCTTTTAGAGGCTCCCGAGGCAGGAGAAGCAGCTCTGGGAGGCTTGTAACAGCAGCGTCCCAGGCAGGCTGGAGTGAGCCTGTGTCCACAGTGTGCTAACCTGCTCCTCTGGGAGGGACCCGGGGAGGTGCCTTTTGCATGACAGCCAGCCATCTTTAATCCTCCCTTATGCGTTCTCCGGCTGCTGTCTTTAAGGTCTATTAAAATTCTACTTACAGCTTTTCAAGTCGCATTGGCCTCCACCTATACTGTGGGGCTTTGTCAGTTTCACCAGCCGGTTTCAATGTGTTCAGTGATCCTGTCAGTAGACACCTTTGGACGGGTGAATTAACTTTGATTTACATGCCTTTCTCTTCAGACCCTTATTTGAAAACTCGGAAATGCTCCTGCTTGATCCACTTGTTATAATTGATTCTGTTGTTTAATGCATTTTCTGAGCACTTTGGGAAGACATGCTATTCGGGAGATTAAAGAACAAATCCTCCATCAGTACCTACCTTGTGAAGCCCCTGATTGATGTGAGTGGATAAACAGATGAGGGGAGACATCTTTTCTTTTGTGATTGTTCAGCTCAGGGGGAGGAGGGCAGGCAGTTCCACTGTGTTCTGTCTGTGGTAATGGCAGTGGTCACTGCTGGCCTGAGAAGACATCCCTATCAGCCAGCGTCCCTGTGCCAGTGACCCTGGATTACTGTTCCCGCAGCACTGACCCAGCAAAGGTCACCTGTACAGGGCTTTAGGGCGGGTTTTAGTGTCCAGTGCTGTGTTTCTCAGGGACCGAACAGTTATAACTCATATAACATCTTTTTTAAAAGGGCATAAAATTGAAACTGCTCTTCAGAGGGTCAGCGACTCCTACTGTAAATGACTGACACTTGGTCACCTGGCAGGTGCCGTTCACTCTACTGTGGTGATGCTGCCTGTAAGGGTGATTTTCTTCTGTCCGTGAACCTGTCTCTGGTTCACTGAAATGCGTTGCTCCTCAGGGCACCTTTGTTTTGCAGGAGTGGCTAGAGATGTCTTAGAGGCACACAGGCTCATAAACTTTGTTCGCCAATTCTTTACAAATTTGTTGCATAAAATATATACTCTTTTCAATAAATAGATGAGTCAGTAAACTAAATGTCCCTCTCCTGAGATGAGTGCACATTTGAGGCACTTTTATGTTTCTGTATATGCTGAGGTAAGGGAGAGTAGACACTATAAAACAGAAAGTTGGTCTACGACAGTTGGCCTCACAAAAAAGGCATATCCAAATGGTTTATTTTTATTTTATCACTTTTGATATTTTTGGAGATCAAACCTAGAGTGTCCTACATTCGAGGCATTTCCTGTACCGCTAAGGCATCCTCACTTCCAATCTTAGGTGTTTACATTTTTTCCTTCTGCCTGTAAGTGTTCCACAGTCTATACCTGCCTATTCTCAGCCTCCCTGATTTCCCTTTGTTCAGCTGAATCCCAGGGTGCCTTCCAGGTCAGGAGTCTGGAGCAACCAATAGCCTCTGGGTTAAGGATAAGGTCCCCGCCTGGAATTCCTCCAAGGTGTAGCGTGTTTTCTGTTTTTTGTTTGGATCTACACAGCACAGGGGGTTTACAAACGTGTCCTCATGATGAGCTAGCACCACCTGGCACGCCACAGCCCCTGTCTACAAACCAAAGTATTCTGGAGACAGTGAGGAAAGAGCATGTGGCTCAGAGGTGGCTTTTGAAACAGACTCTTTCCTTCAAGGAAATGTTGATGATTTCAAAGCTTTTATCTGTCTGTACTGATGTAAAAGCCAAGAGCCTAAATTCTGACAGTTGAATTGGTTGGAAAAAGAGAACAAATCCACAAGTCGCATGGGAATTGTAAAATGTTTTGAAGATGATAGTTTTAATTGAATCAATACATTTAATAATAAGTAAATAAATTTAATAATAAGTAAAACACTCCAACCAGTTCTGCTCCCTTCCTTAGTCCCAATCTATAGACCTATAAATAAATAAATAAATAAATAAATAAATAAATAAATAAATAAATAAATAAAACCAGTAGTGGGCAGTACTTCTTTTGTTTCTCAGAATCCTACATTTCTTACCTTTATTGGTTTTTGTTTATGCACAATAACAATATAAAGTCAGGGACAGGGAATAGTTTTAAATTATCCTGTCTTTTTATACTTTGCTCATGTATTAATATAGCTTTATCATCTGAGGTAAGAATAGCTGTTTTAAATTAAATTTTACTTTGAAAACTCTAAAGTGAAAGAAATTCCCTCTTTTAAAAAAAATAATTGTGTGTGTGTGTGTGTGTGTGTGTGTGTGTGTGTGTGTGTGTGAATGCCATTTGTATGTAGATACAGAGGCCAGAAGAGAATGTGGGTCCCTTGGAGTGGAGTTACAGGCAGTTGTGAGCTGCCATATGGGTGCTGGGAACAGAATTCAGTTCTCTGGAGGAGCAGAAAGTGCTCTTAACTGCTGAGCCATCTCTGCAGCCCATGAGATGCACTCTTACTGAGCTTTAAGCCTCCAGTACCCAACGGACATCAACAGCTGTGTAGCAAATCTGTAACTTGCTCTACCTGGCATGTTGTGTGTGCAAAGCAGATTTTGTGTGTGAGAGAAGTGTATGCTGTGTGTAATGAGTGCTTTGTGTCTATATGTTTATGTTTTGTTGTGTGGTTTCTGTGTGTGGCATGTGTAGTGTATGATTTTATATATATGTTGTTTGTGTAGCATGTGGTAATGTGTGTGTGTGTGTGTGTGTGTGTGTGTAAGATGTGGTATATGAATTTGTGCATTTGTGTATGGACTATGTGATGTATGTTCTGGGTGCACGTGTGTGTGGAAAACTGCCTTGTACGTCTGTGGAGCATCTTGCTTGTGTGTAGGTGTGTGTGATGGATGAAGTGTGCATACTTGTGTGCCTTCAGGGGAGCCATGGAGATGTTCAGAAAGGATGCTGTCTAAGCCTGCTTTTGATGGAGGAGGCTTCCAGAAGTGGCTATAAAATGTGCATCTGTAAAGTTAGAAGACAGTCTTGGTGAGGATTAGTTTGATTCCAGGCCAAGGAGGTACAGCCTGGTGATATCAGGCGCCTAAAGCTATAGACATCAGAGAGCAAAGCCCCAGGCAAACTGGGGGCTGGGGAGCTGTGGTGTGTTCCTGCTTGTGAAAGTAACAGCTTCAGCTTCCAACCCCCACCCATGGGAATCCCAGCTGTTCCCTGGTTAAAATGCTCTGTAGCTGCTGATGGCTTAAAGACTTCCGTGTCTTCCCAGCTTTACTTTAAGGTCAAAAGGATTCTAATTAAAGCCAAAGCTGTAATCTCAGTGTCAGCATTTAAATGAGCACCAAGGCCATCTTTGCAGAGGAAATTCAAGATGTTAATTTCTCACAGAAGTATTGTCTAATAATTGAGCCAAATAGTAGCTCTAGAGAATGGCTTAGGGTCCGCTCTTTTGAAGTATATTGTAAGATGACAGAGTTCCCTCTGTATACAGCAGCCATTAGGAAGAAAACGGGTGTGCTTTTCACATCTCTTTCTGCCACCACCAAGAGAGAATGGCCATCTGTGTCTGGTTATTTCCTACTTAGCTGGGTGTGCTGGCTCCGTTTGCAAATCCACGCCCTGTCTATCGTAGGTGGGGTGAGACAGCCATTATCCTCAGTGCTGTTATCTTTCCACTGAAGGCCTCTACTGAATTCCTCCAAACCCCCGACAGCACAGCTCATTAGTCTCGAAATGTGCTCTTTGGACAAAATTTGAACAGAATTCTTTTAAAACACTAAATCAGTGAGACCCAATATTTATGCCAACAGCTTTCTGCTCAGAAGTTCTCATGATTTTCTGAGAGGCTTTACACACTGCAGAGAAAACCATGGCGGATGAATGCACAACCTCCATCCAATTATCTAGGCAGTAAGTAATGTTACCATCAGTGAAAATAAAATAATCCACAAGACAACAGAGAATTGTTCAGCTTTATAAATAGTTTGCTGACTTTATTCTGCTTTAGGAATTAACTATGCTGACTCTTCACTTATTGGAGTGTCCATTTGATTAATTTCTAAGAAGTATGTCATATCGTCCTACTGAGCCGCATGGAGAACTTTCATGAAGACTCTACATGTTAGCTTGAATTACATCTTTTGTAAATGGGAATCACAGCGTATTAGAACAGTTACTGGCAGGCGTGGCGGCACACACTTTTAAGCCCAATGTAGGAGGATCTCTTTGAGTTCGAGGCTAGCATGATCTTTATAGTAAATTCTAGGCCAGCCTGGGCTACAGAGGAGACTGTCTCTAAACAAATAGTTACTGAAATTTAAGACAGTTGTTTCTTTATTTTTGTTATGATTGTTTTTGTGAGCAGGGCTTTTTTGTAGCCCCCAGGATCCTCCTGCCACAGCTTCTTAAGTGCAAGGACTCCAGGTGTGTTACCAGGCCCAGTGTCTGCTTTCGACTTAGGATGTAGAGCTCTGTAGTTTAGGGTGCTTTGGTCGCACATACTGTTGTGTGGTCGTGGCAAACAAACTTGAGTTACCTGACTTTACCCCAGACTGTGGGCCTCTGAGTGCCCATGTCTTTATCATCTTTATGCTTGGGTGTACTTGACACATGAATAATTGCTGAATAGAAATTTAGGCCGAGGCAGACATATCATAGAAATCCATTTTCAGCTTTTAAAATACACTAAACCTCACACAGGAATGAGTATTGCTTAGAAGAACATACTCTCAGACTTCACCACATTTTAATTAAGACACCTGGTTTTTCAAACAGTAAAAATATTTATGTGTGTACATTGTCAAACCTATTTTTAGAAGAAGACAAAAATCATAGCATCAAGTAGAACATCCTTTTAAAGGATTTTTTTTTTTAGCTTTATGCACTCATTTCCACACATTTCTACATAAACACACATATAAAGATAGAGCCCCCACTTTGGGTTTGTAGAGATGAGATCATGTTATATATACATATTACCTTGCATTTTTTATTTTTATTTTTATTTTATTATTATTTTTTTACTTAACAGTAGAGCCCAGATGGGCCTCTAGGACAAGGTTATTACTGTAGCTCTAACGCATCAATAACATTTGAAGTGCAGCCGGAGCGATGGCTCAACAGTTCAGGACACTTGCTTAGGTTTGTCCCTAGGGCTCTTGTGGTAGCTCACCACTGCCTGTAACTCCAGTTCCAGGGAATCTGATGCCCTTGACCTCTGTGGACACCAGGCATGTATGTGGTACACAGACATACACACAGGTTAAATATGCATATACCTGTGTAAGTAAGTATAGAGAAAAAACCCTGAAGTATATTCTATTAAAATAGAGATAAGTAAGTCAATTTATCATATTCTTATTAGTGGATATTTCTTGAAATAAATAATTTTATTTCTTTGAGAATTTCATATGGTGTATTTTGATTATGTCCACCTCAGCTTTGACCCTCAACCCATCCCAGATCCATCCTTATCTTCCTATTCTCCAACTTTGTCCTTGATTTTGAATTTGAGAATCCACTGACTCCAATTTGTGCTGCCCAGGGACTCCTGGGTGTGGGTCCACCTGCTGGGGTGGTCAGAAGCCGTCATTCGTCCACAGCTTCTCCGTTAGGGGTTGGGGCTCATGAACCCATGGCCATTTTATGGTAGAATGTTGTCTGGCTTGAATTTGTGCAGGTTTTATGCAGGCAGGCGCAGCCACTGTGGTTCACACGTGAAGCAGTCCTGTCACCCTCAGAAGGCACTGTTTGCTCTGGTCCTCCCTGGCCTCTGGATCTTAAATCTTTCTGCCCTCTCTTCTGAGATGGTCCCTGTGCCTTAGGGAGGGGATGTGACACAGATGCCCCATTTGTGGCTGAGCTCCACAGTCACTGGTTATCTGCACTTTGACCAGCTGAGTTTCTGCATTAACCACCATCCACTGTGCCAAGAAACTTCCCTGTTGAGGTCTGAGAGCTGCATGAGTCTATGAGGACAGAGGTTTTTAAACTTCTTAAGTGTTTTAAATATGTGTCTGTGTATAGGATCTGCGTGTGAGGGCAGGTGCCAGTGGAGGCCAGAGGTGTGGGATCCCCCTGAAGCTGGAGTTACAAGCAGTTAGTGAATTGCCTGATGTGGATGCTGGAAACAGAACCTGGGTGCTCTGCAATAGTACTGTGTTCACTTAACCATCGAGCCATCTCTTCAGCCCCAAGCAGAGTGTCTTTTTAGTTAAATGAGTATTGCTTGCTATTTTTATCCCTGATGAACCATTTTTTGGCCCACACTTACCCTGAACAATTAACATTCATTTCAGGAGTCAGCAGCTCTTTTTTCAACACCAGAGGAATGATGGAGAAGGATGGCCACAGCCTGTTGTAGATCAGAGCAGCATGTATTTGGAAGTGGTCTTCGGTGTTTAAACAGAGAACAAATGTAGAAAAGAAGTGTGAGTTTATCTTCAGATTGAAGGTGGAGTTAAGGAGTGCCAGAGTCTCTCAAGGGCACATTTCACAAACTACCTTTTACATACATATCAATGCACAGTTGTGACTTACATAGCTGCTGTTATTTCTAATGCGATAGGTTTTTTTTTTGTTAAAATCTAGTGTGTGTGTGTGTGTGTGTGTGTGTGTGTGTGTGTGTGTGTGGTGTTTAACATATGTTAATATTTTCCCAAGTGATGCAATTGCATTTTGTTGCTGTTGTATTCTTCAGGTAAGACGTTGTCTTTGCTCATCTTTAAAATGTTGTCTATCATTAGCCTTCAGGGAAGTGGAGAGTAAAGCCACTCTGAGACTTCATCTCAGCCCATAACATCAAATGAGAGCAGGTGCTGATGACGTTCTGGGGAGAAGAGAGCCCTTGTCCACCATTGGTGGGAATGTAGATGGGTGGAGGCGCTATGGAAATCAGTGTGAAGGTTTAAACAGAACTACCGCATGACCCAGCCATATCATTCCTAGGTAGATACTCAGAGGACCCTTTGGCACTGATGTCTGCATGCCCATGTTCATTTTTCATTGCTGTCCTATTTACAATAGCTAGGAAATGGAACCAGCCTAGATGTCCATCAGCTTTGAATGGATAATAGAAATGTGGTGCATGTACAAAATAGAATTCTATCCAGCATAAAAAGAGAAAGAAACTATGAAGTTTGCAGGAAAATGGATGCAACTAGAATTACTGAGTGAGGTGATCCAGGGCCAGAAAGACAAATACCGCATGATCTCTCTCATGTGCATATTCTAGTTTTGAATTTAGAGTTCTGTATTTAAATGTGAATGAATGCAGAGCCACCACTAAGCCTCAAATGACATACTTTCTCACCCTCGCCGTAGCAGAGCCCATGGACATCCGTGAAATGATGTCATAATTACAAAGAGAGATTCTCATGTCACTTGGCTAGTTGGCATGTCTTCTATAATTAAATACTGTAATCAGACTGTATGGTGGCAAGAGTAAGCGAGTTGTTCTCATTGCTTCTACAGTGAATCTTGTAGACACTCTGTGGGAATGTTTAACAGTTATGAGTTAGGACATGGCATATGGTGTACGAAGCAAGTTTGAGATGCAACGGTAAAAGATATTATATGTAAAACAATGCTTCGCCATGGCCGAGATGGGTCAGCTAAGGCTCTGCAGAACCAGTGATCTAGTAAGGAAGGGGTCTTTATCACAGGAAAGGGTGATAAGGGGAAATGGAGGGCAAAATCAACAGCTTGGTGGGCATGTTGTTTTTCTTTCTCCATACAAGGAATAACTTTTTATGGGGACATGTCCCATTGCTTACTAGTTAGAGTGTAACTATTGGTTGTTTTGGTTCCCCTCCCCCATTCAAGACAGGGTCTCATGTGGTCCAGTTTGGCCTGGAACTCTTTGCAGTTGTGGGTGACCCCCTTACTCCACTTCTCAAGTGCTGGGATTCCAGGCATGTCTCATCACACCCGGTTTCTGTGGTGCTGGGGACAGAACCCAGAGCTTCTTGCATGTGAGGCAAGTACTTGATCAGCTGAGTCACATACATCCCCAACCCTGAACCCAGTTTCTTTAAATGCATTGACCAGTATTTTCTGAAGACAGAGTTGGGTTCTGACATGTTAGTAAGAACAGCGCAGCCATCAGTGATTCCCAGGAATGTGTTCTCATTCCACCATGTTTTCTGTGATGTCATTTGTCCTTATCCGAGGGATTCTACAGTACACTTTGTGAGCTGGGTAAGGTGATACAAACTCAGGAAAAATATGAAAGATTCCCTTTTTAAATGCCCAGAATTAATGCATCATAACTGCGTGAGCTTGGATCCTGCTTATTTTAATATTGTTCCAGAGGTTTTAAGAACTGAGGACTCAGAAGACATTGTATGACCTTAATTATTGGTTTTTGTTATTTAACCACAAGCTCATGTTGAGATAATAGAGGCACAGATTATAAATATAGAGTGCCCAGTGGCTCTTGCTAGGAAACAATCTCAGGTATAGTCTCCAAAGAGGATCATGCATGAGTGAGCATGTGGTAGATTAGTTTAAACAGTGTGGGCAGCACAGTTTGTTACTTAAGCTTACACATTAAAATTTTTTTTTCTGGGTGTTTTGCCTACATATATGCCTTGTCATGTATGTACCTGGTGTCCACAGAAGCCAGAAGAGGACATTGAGTCCCTTGGAACTGGAGTTACAGACAGTTGTGAGCTGCCAAATGTGTGCTGGGGATACAGCCAGGATCTTCTGCAAGAGCAGCTGGTGCTCTTAACCACTGAGCTGTCTCTCCAGCCCCTCATTTCTCAAGTTTTAGAATATCAAGGGGAAAGAAGATTCCCTATCATCTCACTGTCTCAGTGAAATTTCAGCCTGGGTTTTTGTTTCATCGTCACGTATTGACACAAAGATAAACTAGTGAAGTTCTTAGAACTCCATCTTTAACTATGGCTTACATGGACAGGGGAAGCTTCATAAGGCATATATTCAAAGAATATATGGATTTCATGGGAGCATATGCCTATAGTCCCAGCATTAGGGAGGCAGAGGAAGGAGGATCAGAAGTTGAAGGCTATCCTGAAGGTTTTTAAGACAGGATTTCATGCAGCCCAGGCTAGCCTTGTCTGGACTGCATGGAACCCTGTCTTAAAAAGCTCAAATTCATAAGTAAATAAATAGTAACATGTAGTACCTGAGGATATGTGGTCATGTGTAGCTAGAGTTTTCCTGCCTGGCCCACAGTCAGGACAAATCTCTGCCACCCGCCAGTCCCCACAGCTGCTCAGACCCAACCAAGTAAACACAGAGACTTATATTGCTTACAAACTGTATGGCCGTGGCAGGCTTCTTGCTAACTGTTCTTATATCTTAAATTAATCCATTTCTATAAATCCATACCTTGCCACATGGCTTGTGGCTTACCAGCATCTTCACATGCTGTTTGTCATGGCGGCGGCTGGCAGTGTCTCCGGCTCAACCTTCCACTTCCCAGAATTCTCTCCTCCTTGTCCCGCCTATACTTCTTCCTGCCTGACCACTGGCCAATCAGTGCTTTATTAACATGTTTGACATACAGACCATCCCACAGCACTTCCCCTTTTCTTTTTTTCAAAAAGGAAGATTTTAACATTAACATAGTAAAATTACATATAATTTGGGAATTTGGGTGTAGCTTCTCTTACTACTTCCTGCTGGAGGGGGGTGCTGTATCTTATGGGGACACAAAGAAAATTTTAGGATTATGGAGTAGTCCATGAAGCTGTATTGTCTGAGCCAGTTGCTTTCATCTTTACATTGGCTGTGTTTCTTATTTAATAAGACGGTTGGTTACATCTACAGTCATGTGTGTATGTGTATATGTGCATGCATAGTAATGTATGGCTTATTTGTATGCATAGAATGCTTATGCACACCTTCCAGAAAACTTACCTAGCATTCTTTTCAAGATACAATCTGCACATTTTTGAAAGTAAGTAATTTTGCAGTGCTAATGACTGTAACATTATTTTTCTATTTAATTTTGAAACAGGATCTCACGTTGTAGCCCTGGATGGCCTACAATTCATTATGTAATCAGGCTGGCCTCATGAAATGTAGATCAGGCTGGCCTCAAATTCATGGTGATCTTCCTGTGCTGACGTTAAAGGTGTGCTCCACCATACCACACTGTGACATTTGTACTTAATAGTAAGGTCCTGGTGGTCCCCACAGGTAGTGCCCTTCCCCCGCCTCTCCTTGGGGAGAGATGACTTCAAACGGAAATGTGGGAAAAATATATAGTGCTAATTTTTAGGTGAGTGTTTAATTGTGACAAAATGTTAGTTTCCCTCCTATGCTCCAAAATTCAGGAAAGGCATTTTGCAAGCTAGAAAGATTGAGACTCAAGGATTTAAAATTTCTCCGTTTTCCTAAGGCTTGCTCTCTGGCAGGTAGGCCATTGCATTGCGCACATTTTGTCAGACTTGAGAAGGAACCCATCCATCATCAGCACTGTGGGTGGTGCCTCTCCTCTGGGGGACCTGGAGCATTTGATTGGCTGCCTTGGATATTTACCTTCCTACCTTGAAGATGCTGTCAGCTCCCCTATAATCTTAACACAAATATGGAGCAGTCACACCAGCGGAGGCTTTTTAAATGCACTTAACATGCCCCACCCCCACTTTTCAGAGGGGCAGAATCTCACTGTGTAGCCCAGGCTGGCCTCTAACTCTAAAGAAATCTGCTGCCTCTGCTCCAGCCTGCTGGGATTAAAGGCCTGTGCTATGACATCCAGCCATTTAACACCTTTTATCAGAAATTCTCAGGTTTCCAGGAGCCTGGTGTTTCTCTTTGCAGAACAAACTTTCTGGGGAGGTGTGAGGTGCATAATGAACTTTAGAAATGGTTTTGGAGCAGACCACTGAATTGCTGTTAATAATCTCCTCTGGCAGCTACTTGAGGTGAATGCATCTCCCACAGCACACAGCCACTTGAGAGAAGTGCATCTCCCAAAGCATGCAGTCACTTGAATGCATTTCTCGAAGCACACAGCTACTTGAGGTGAATGCATCTCCTGCAGCACACAGCAAGCGGATATTTGGGAGTTGCTCTCATGTCATGATGCAGTGCTTCTGTTAAGTCTGAGAGACTGCATGTACTGGAGGCAAATGACCTTCTTGTAGCTTTTTGTTTTAAATTCAGGTACAGTGAGGCCAGCAGGTCAAGAGACCTCTGTGCCAGTGGAAAGAGTGTTCACAGTTGCCAACAGAACAGGGCCCCCTGTGTCACACAGGTTGGATCAGGAGGCAGTGTGAGCCTAGTGAAACATGGACAGCAGCCTCTGTTTTAGTTTTTATAGAAAGGAAGAGGCCAGGAAGTGAAGCAGGCTTATGACGGGCTGGGCTGAGTGATTTCAGTGGGCACTGGGGCATGGAGCTGAGGGGTACTTTACCCTAGGGTGACTGGGCAGAGGGACTGTGGCCTGGAGAGTGAGGGCCAGTTACAGGAGGTGGGGTGAGTGGGTGGGGCACTGTGTGTGTGTGTGTGTGTGTGTGTGTGTATGTGTGTGTGTGTATGTGTGTGTG
>CABHPH010060100.1:0-14622 GCA_902168325.1 Peromyscus nudipes | reverse complement strand
AAAAAAAAGATTTGCATGACTAGATGTGTAAAGTTGAAAAAGTTTTTTTTTTTTCATTACTGCCAGAGATTGTTCACATTGTTTACTAAAAGTATTCCTTAGCACTCCTAAATTCTTATCCCAGATGAGGAGTAACAATTTTCAATTTAGCTAACAGATCCATTGATCAGAAATGTAATTTTTCTTATAGCCATTAACACAGTCAAAAAAGAAAATCCCTTCCCCTTTCTCTGGACTGAAGGTGGCTTTCATTCTTTTGCATACAACTCAATTTTTTTTTCTTTTTTTCGTTTCTTTTTTTTTGCCACAAGTGTTCCCAGACTCATTACAATCAATTCAAATCTGGTAAAGCTATTCCTGTATTCACAACAACATGTGCTTCTCATTGATTTTGGGATAGAATCCAATGTTCTATTCTAACTTTCATACCAAACAAATAATGAAAATCCTATTAGCCAACAGAACTTTGTACATCATTCATTTCCAGAGACTCAAACTTATTACCTACCTCCTGTATATTATGCTAGCAATCATTTCAAACATTCCTATATACTTAATGTTTTTTTAGTATGTGAACTCATAAAATGATATATTCTTCTTTAATTTATCCATGACTGTAATATAAAACAGAAAGTAGATATACTAATGAGGTAACATGTCCTGTTTAATTATGAATATAAATTATGTAATGTTAAGCCAGGATCACTCTATCTATTTACTCAAAAAATTAAAAAGGATTTTATTTAGTTCTTTGGGAACTTTATATAAGGTATTTTGAGCATATTCAATGTAAAAAATTCTTCCCAGAACCTCCGGCATTCTCTACCCACTCAACTTTGTTTCCTTCCTTTTTTTTTTTATTTATTTTATTTTATTTTACAATATAATTCAACTTTACATATCAGTCATAGATCACCCCATTACCCCTCCTGCCACCCCGCCCCCCTCTCCCCGTCCCACCCCCCCATTTCCATCTCCTCCAGGGCAAAGGCTCCCCCAGGGATTGAGATCAACCTGGTGGACTCAGCCCAGGCAGGTCTAGTCCCCTCCTCCCAGGCTGAGCCAAGGGTCTCTACTAAGCCCCAGGTTTCAAACAGCCAATTCATGCACTGAGCACAGGACCCGGTCCAACTGCCTGGATGCCTCCCAAACAGATCAAGCCAATCAGCTGTCTCATCCATTCAGAGGGCCTGGTCTAGTTGGGGGCCCCTCAGCCATTGGTTCACAGTTCATGTGTTTCCGTTTGTTTGGCCACTTGTCCCTGTATTCCATCCATCCCTGGTCCCAACAACTCTAGCTCACATAAACCCTCCTCCTTCTCGCCAATTGGACTCCCGGAGCTCCACCCAGGGCCTGACCGTGGATATCTGCATCTAGTTCTCTCAGTCACTGGATGGGGCTTCTATTACGACAATCAAGGTGTTTGGCCATCCTATCACCAGGGTAGGTCAGATCGGGCTACCTCTCGACTATTGCCAGCAGTCTATTGTGGGGGCATCTCCGTGGATCTCCATGGGCCTCTCCAGCACTCTGCCTCTTCCCATTCTCATGCGGTCTTCATTTATCATGAACATTCCCTGTGTTTCCTCTCTGCACTTGATCCAGTTGGGATCTCCCGCTCCCCCAAGTTCTCTTTCCCTCGCCCCTCGCCCCTCATTATCCCCACTCACGTCCAGTCCTTTTTTTTTAACACGTCAAATCCGTTTGTACTGTCAAAATATTCTGAGATATATGATCTTCCAGTGGAGCACGAGCCATTTAGCGAGTACTATATTCTTGGAGAAAACTGACTTTCCCTCTCCCAGCTAATAACAATTGCAAATTTCTCTTTGAAATGGGTGGGACTTTGTGAGCAACTCCCTTCACTATGTTATAATTTGATATGTCTTGTGCTTGCACAGGTCTTATTCCTAATGTAACAATTCCTGTGAGTTCATATGTGCAAAATCATAGGACAATGTAGTCATCTTTGCAGTCATTCTTGTAGTCATCTACCACATCTGGCTCTTACATTCTTTTTGTCTTCCCTATTGAAAGATCTCCGAGCCTTGGAAGGAGGGAGTGGTATATATGGTCAATTCTTTAGTCCTTTTTTCCTCTGCAACTTGTCCAATTTGGGGTCTCTATGTTAATCACTATCTATTGCAATTAGAAGTTTCTCTGATAAGAATTGAGAGACACATTAATCCATGAGCATAATGATGAGTCATTGGGAGTTTTAATACTATGGATACTAAGCAGAATAATATTATCACATTCTATTTTAGAGCCTATGACCTGTTTCAACGTAGGTTCTCGGCTCTAAAATGATACAAAGTGTGGATTTTATCTTATATATCAGAACTTAAATCCAATCAGAATGCAACTGAAAATTTTCCTATACCCACCCATCCTTGTAGTTCCACAGCCACTCAGACCCAAATGAACACACAGAGGCTCATATTAATTATGAACTGTATGGCCTATTGGCTCAGGCTTCTCGCTATCTAGATCTTAAATCTTAAATTAACTCATTTCTATAAATCTATACTTTGCCATGTGGCTCATGGCTTACCGGTATCTTTACATCTTGCTTCTCATGGTGGCGGCCAGCAGCGTCCTCTCTGTTCTCCTTTCAGTTAGACTGTCCTGCCTAACCCTATTCTGCCTCACCATTGGCCAAACAGCTTTATTTATCAACCAATCAGAGCAACATATTTTCACAACATACAAAAAGACATTCCCCCATCATCGGAAAGTGATTGTTTATCCCCATGAACATTCTCAAAACTTGAGAAGTTCTCAATAGGTGTAAAGGTTCCAGATTACTACCAGCTTGGATTTTTTTTTAATGTTGAAATCTTCTCTATTCCACCTTTTTAGACAATTCAGCATATTAGCATTGCTTATGCTTTGGGTTAACACTGGGTTGATTAATTTGAATACATTTTTAATGTGTTAATCATTGGACAAGGATGGATCCTAAACCAATTAGAGTTTGAGGTGGATAGATTTTCTATGGGTGGATGTTGCAGATATCTAATTAGAGAAAAATGTTTTCACAATTTATCATAAAATTAGAAAATGTTGACATAAAAACTCACAATTTTGTTCACATTACTAGTATAAGAACTTATGTACAAATATTAATATTCTTATATAATCACCTTTTTTTTAATCTTAACTCTTTGCTCTTTGGGGACCTGCTACCCAGCTCCCAATATACACATGGAGACTTATTCTCACTTATGAATGCCTGGCTTTAGCCTGGCTTATTTCTAGCCAGCTTTTCTTAAGTTAAATTATCCCACCTACTTTTTGCCTCTGAGCTTTTATCTTTCTCTATTCTATATGCCTTTCTTTACTTCTTACTCCGTGGCTTACTGTGTAGCTGGGTGGCTGGCCCCTGATGTCCTCCTCTCCTAATTTTCTCTCTACTTGATCTTCCCTTCCTAGATTTCTCGTCCTATTTATTCTCTCTGCCTGCCAGCCCCTCCTATCCTTTCTCCCACTTAGCTATTCACCATTCAACTCCTTATTAGACCAATCAGCTGTTTTAGACAGGAAAATTGACAAAGTACCACAGAGTTAAACAAATGCTACAGAAAAGAATGCATCATGTCTTTGCATCACTAAAGAAATACTCCACACATAAACAAATGTAACATATCTTAAAATAATACTCCACAACAATTGCCTAAGGAATTTGTATACATAAAATATGAAATGCAGGCCTTTAACATTACTAGGGATTAAGCAAAATGGTATAAAATAATAAATTACAAATATATTGTACAGGAGTTGGAGATTTAGCTCAGTGGTAGAGTGCTTGCCTAGCAAGTGCAAGGCCCTGGGTTCAGTCCTCAGCTCTGGAAAAAAAATATATTGTACAATTAATATAAAGTGACAATTGCTGTTAAGAGAAATCCAGCTTTTAGTTAGTGCTTAAAATTCAAGAAGAAATTAGTAAGTAATAATAACAAAGTGATTAATAAAATTTAAACAACTACATGTTATTAATAAGAAAGTTGGCTTCTTGCAGATAAATACAAGGATTTTTTATCAAAACATTGGGAATTTGATATGATTTTACCCATTTTAAGAAAGCTTTTCAAAACATATAACACATCAGAATAATAATAGAAAAAATTGATCACTTGTTAAGCCAGGCCACTGGCGTTGCCAATCTAAGATGTGCATGAAACAAAAGTTCCCAGCTGCCCTGGGCTTCAAATGGCAACACTGAGCCATGTTTATTGAAAGTGACTTTTCAACTAATAGAAAATGTAATGGTGCGAGTATTTTCACAAGTAAAAGAATATTGAATTGGCCCTGGGAGGTGAAGTGCTTGACAGAGGGCTGTATCACATTGCCAGTGCCACAGCACCCAAGTGTTTCATTGGCGACATAGTCTCATTCCACCTTTCAGCCTCAAAGGCTTAAAGATATTGACAGTGGGGTGATCATTTGACACCGATGTGAGCTGTCCCATGTACAGTTCCTCCAAAACAATGGATATGTTTACTATAAGTGTTTCCCAATCCTATTCACATAGAATTTGCTTGTCTACAATTGAAAAGAATGAAGCTAGTATAGAATTTTTCTTCACACTTCTTTGTTTTCATTACGTCTTATGCATAATTTGGAAGGAAATTGTATGCAAACTAATCTTGAACAGAACAGAGTATCGATTGTATATAACTTCTTTATTAGTTGTATTATTAATGTAATCTGTACATATTTATTATGTTTGGTTAGTTCCTTAAGACTAGTGATATTTGATGGTATTCCTAGTAGGGTATCAATGGGGGAAAATTCAGAATAGTTTATTCAGACAGAAGTTATTAATTCCTGGTCAAAAGGATGTTTAGAAATGAAGAGAGTTAGATAAGATAATGAGTAATTTCAAAATACTTGATCTATTGCAAAGGAAGGGAGGTAATTTCTACAGATCCCAGGGCACCACACTGCTGATCCTGGAGGCTGACAATGTCAGAATCTCTTTAGGATGAAAACTTGTGGCTGTTCTTGGCATAGCCTTCAGTCTTACTCAACAGTCTATAGCATCAGCTTATGCTGGCAGCCACCCTCGGACACCCTTGTCAGATCCTCTTGTTAGAGGTTCACAGGCACTGAGGTCGGTCACCACTTACTATTACATTGCCCAGGATGCTTCTACTAGTCCTAACTTTGATTTGAGGGCCAAAGGCATAATACTCTGAAAGGTTACATACTATATTATTCAATGAAGGTTACATTCTTGGTAGGATAGAATAAAGGATATAGACAGCATATCAGTTATGGCCATGGTTAAGGATTCTTTACAGGGAGGTTGTTAGAGAAAGGAATGTCTTTAATGTGATAAAATGAGTGAGATATTCGTGTTAATGAAGTTTCCATATTTTTATTACAGATTTAGATGTGTATAAGCAGTAGAATGAAATATAGTTATACATATTTTGCAACTGACCATGGTCTGATATGACACTGTAGGATTATGTAACGATGGTAGATTGGGGTGTCTAGGAATGCTCTGCTAAGTTCCAAATAATTATGAAAACGGGATTTCAAAATAAAGACCAATAAATACACAAACAATTTCTTAAATAAATCTTTTGATTTTCTACTACTATCCAACACTGACTAAAATGTTGTCACTGGAGAAGTTCATGATATTTAATTGTAGGAAGTTAATTTAGGAATTATACTATTCCTAAAACCACGTTTTATTGCATAATACTTGACCCATAACACTTAAGTTAATGGTTGAAACAAAATACACAAATTCTACTTATTTTATAACTTTAATATTTCCTGTTTTGCAGTATATAATTAAGTTTTATATAGTAAAATTTAGTCAAGTGCTTTAATCATGGAATTTTATGGATTAAGAACCCATAGTTATGCAACTAAGTACCAGAGGAATGACTTTAGCCTTAACTTCATACACAAGACAAGTTAGTCTTCCAAAATGGTTTGAACCCCAAGTTTATTTCACTATGTTAAATCCATTTCTTTTTAAGTTGTCTTCATAAGGATAACACCTATACCAACTATAAATTCAACAAATTTGCTGAATAATTGAAAAAGAAACAGTACTTTTATCACCATCATATTTGGACTTTTGCTATAACATATTTATGTATGAACTATGTGATGAATATCAGATTTCAGAAAACAAAAGTAAAAACTGTGACTGGAGATGCCTGTCCTAAGAGCCTGCTATCACAGTTTATAAATCAGGGTTGTGTTTAGTAGAACCTGATTTCACCAGAGAGTACCATATTGCTACAAGTTTTCATCATAAACTGTTTAAATTTGTCAAACATTTTCTGCACATGAGTAGAAAAAATATGTTTTATTTCTTCTTTGGTATATTGAAATAGAATTTTATAATTAACTTACCAGTTATGTTACCTGCTTTACAGATCATTTGACCAAACTATCCCATCTCTAGCTATTCATCTTACAGAAATGAAAACTTACAAGCATATAAAACCCTTACAAACAAGCATTTATTCACTACTGCCAAAAACTGTAAGTTTAAAAATCCTTTGGAGAGTGAATCTATTGACAGAGACTTTTCCTTTGATTAAAGCTTTAGTCAAATTCTTCTTAGTCCATCTTCTTACTAGTCCCAAGTTTGAACTTTGTCCAGCATCAACTGCTATGGAGCTGTTCATTTAGTCTAGGCTTAGACTAAAATGCCTTATTATATCATATATCATAGCCAGAGCAGCTATTCAAAATTCTTCTTTGATAAATCTTTTTTTTCATAAAAAAGCATTGAAAGTTTTGACTTCTATAAACAATGTTACAGATTTTTATAGCAGAACTAAATTTCTTGTTTATTTTGATAGATGCACGTGCGTGTGCGTGTGTGTGTGTGTGTGTGTGTGTGTGTCTGTCTGTCTGTATATGTGTGTATTTGCGGTTTTGCATAAATGCCTCTATGACATGGGTGGAAACCAAGGATAATTCTGTGGAGTCAGTTCATTCCTTCCACCTTTATCTGGGTTCCGGTGATCAAACTCAGATTGTTATATCCTCATGGCAAACATTTTTACTCACTGTGCCATTTAACTGTCCCTGTTTATCATAAATATTGTTTGCTTGTTTGTTTGTTTGTTTGTTTGTTTCATCACTGGGTCTCATTATGTTTTTTCTTGTTGTCCTGGAACTCAATATGTTGATTATGCTGGCCTAGAACTCAGAGATTGACTTGCTTCTCTCTCCTGAGCATTGGGATTAAAGGCATGTGCCACTATTAGGGTAAATTTCTAATTGATCTATTAAAAAATAAATAGTCATCCTTGTTCCACAACTAGTATTCTCCTATGAGTGGGTACATACCATGTTTGTTTTTCTGAGTCTGGGTTACCTCACTCAGGAGGATTTTTTCTAGATCCCTCCATTTGCCTGCAAACCTCATGATGTCATTGTTTTTCTCTGCTGAGTAGTATTCCATTGTATATATGTACCACAGTTTATTTATCCATTCTTCGGTTGAAGGGCATCTAGGTTGTTTCCAGGTTCTGGCTATTACAAATAATGCTGATATGAACATAGCTGAGCAAATGCCCTTGTGGTATGGTTGAGCATTCCTTGGGTATATGCCCAAGAGTGGTATAGCTGGATCTTGGGGGAGATTGATTCCCAATTTTCTAAGAAAGCGCCATATTGATTTCCACAGTGGCTGTACCAACTTGCATTCCCACCAGCAGTGGATGAGAGTTCCCCTAGCTCCACATCCTCTCCAGCACAAGGTGTCCTCAGTGTTTTTGATCTTAGCCAATCTGACTGGCGTAAGGTGGTATCTCAGAGTTGTTTTGATTTGCATTTCCCTAATGATTAGGGATGTTGAGCAATTCCTTAAATGTCTTTCAGCCATTTGTGTTTCCTCTGCTGAGAATTCTCTGTTTAGTTCTATAGCCCATTTCTTAATTGGACTGTTGAGAATTTTGATGTTTAATTTCTTGACGGCCACTCACAACACCAGGGAGGCTACCTGGAAAACAGGACCCCAAGAAAGACACGGGGATCGCCCAATGATGGAGAAATGGATGAGATCTACATGAACAGTCTGGACGTGAGTGGGGGTAATGAGGGGCGAGGGGTGAGGGAAAGAGAACTTGGGAGAGCGGGAGATCCCAACTGGATCAAGTACAGAGAGGAAACACAAGGAATGTTCATGATAAATGAAGACCACATGAGAATAGGAAGGAGCAAAGTGCTGGAGAGGCCCACAGAAATCCACAAAGATGCCCCCACAATAGACTGCTGGCAATAGTCGAGAAATAGCCCGATCTGACCTACCCTGGTGATAGGATGGCCAAACACCTTAATTGTCGTACTAGAAACCCCATCCAGTGACTGAGGGAACTAGATGCAGATATCCACAGTCAGGCCCCGGGTGGAGCTCCAGGAGTCCAATTAGCAAGAAGGAGGAGGGTTTATGTGGGCTAGAGTTGTTGGGACCAGGGATGGATGGAATACAGGGACAAGTTGCCAAAGGAATGGAAACACATGAACTGTGAACCAATGGCTGAGGGGCCCCCAACTGGATCAGGCCCTCTGAATGGGTGAGACAGTTGATTGGCTTGATCTGTTTGGGAGGCATCCAGGCAGTTGGACCGGGTCCTGTGCTCAGTGCATGAATTGGCTGTTTGAAACCTGGGGCTTAGTAGAGACCCTTGGCTCAGCCTGGGAGGAGGGGACTAGACCTGCCTGGGCTGAGTCCACCAGGTTGATCTCAGTCCTCGGGGGAGTCTTTGCCCTGGAGGAGATGGAAATGGGGGGTGGGCCGGGGAGAGGGGGGCGGGGTGGCAAGAGGGGTAACGGGGGGGATCTGTGACTGACATGTAAAGTTGAATTATATTGTAGAATAAAATAATAAAATAAAATAAAATAAATAAAAATAAATAAATAGAAAATAAGAATTTGCTTCTCACAAATGGTAGTTTTTGAATAAATAAACCTTGACTGATTAAATTAGATGAAATATCTAGATTTACCCATCAGCTAATTGGAGAGCTTTTGTTCAATGAATAGATACAATGGGTTTAAGAAGATCCACCTGTGTTGACTCCTCCGTAGAGCCCTTACTCCCTATGAGGGGTGCATTGTTGGGGGGAGGTGAAACTGTGGTTGGTATGTAAGATAAACAAAAATAAATAAACGGCCACTACACTTAGGTTGTAGATAGTTGACTCTTCTATTCTTCTCTACGGTGCTTTCGCCCTTAGAACCTTTGGGAGTCTTCAGCCGTCATCATAAGATGACTGCTGCTGCTTCCCCCACTGGAGAGCTGCCACCGGGCGGGCAGTAGTCGCTGAGGTCTTCGTCATCGCTGTAGCTGTGTCGTTTCTTATATCTCCTATTCATGTTTCTTGCTCAGCCTTCTGTGGGGGTATTGTGTTCCCCCAAAATATTGTGTATGCTAATAAACTTATCTGGGGTCAGAGAACAGGACAGCCACAATATTAAACATAGAGGTTAAGCAGTGGTAGCACACGCCTTTAATCCTAGCATTCCAGAGACAGAAATCCCTCTGGATCTCTGTGAGTTCAAGGCCACATGGGAAACAGCCAGGCGCGGTGACCCACGCCTTTAATCCCAGAAAGCACGCCTTCAATCCCAGGGAGTGGTGGTAGAAAGCAGAAAGGTATATAAGGCGCGAGGACCAGAAACTAGAGGCATTTGGCCTGGAGAAGCATTTGGCCTGGAGAAACAATTGGCCTGGTTAAGCATTCAGGCTTTTGAGCAGCAGTTCAGCTGAGACCCATTCTGGATGAGGGCTCGGGGCATCCAGTCTGAGGAAACAAGATCAGCTGAGAAGTTGGCCAGGTGAGGTTAGTTGTGGTTTGTTCTGTCTCTCTGACCTTCCAGTGTTCACCCCAATACCTGGCTCAGGTTTGATTTTATAAATAAGAACTTTTAGAATTCATGCTACAGCCTTCTCTTCTAAAAATAAAACTAAAAGCAAACAAGAGCACCCTTGAGAGGAACTTGGTAATGAGTGTTGTGCCAGGAGCTCCGTGCAGGAACATGTTTCTCAGAGGACCCAAAGACACTGTGGCTTGGTTATATAGCCAAGAAGAGGTGTGACATAGATGCCGTGTGCAAAAGTGGTGATTGTAACTTACACCACAACCGCGGGCTTCACATAAAAACCAATAATGACAAAGCTCTTGTACAAATGCAGTGTTGTAGTCGACTTCTGTCACTCCTTCCGTTGAGTGATGGCAGGAAAGTCCTTTCTAGGAAGGATTAAAATAGACACGGGGTCATCTACATACTTTTCTAATTTAGAGTGCTCCTTTTCAGGGTCAGTGCTGGTTAGAGTGGTCATAACTGAAGCAGATCTTTCCCTGTGGTTACAAGGGTTCCTGGAGCTGCTAGAGGGCCCTCAACATGATTGAAAAGTGCTCACAGCAGCAGGACCGCCGTTAAGGGACTTCAACTGGTTGGTTCTAAAAGGGCTGCTTGGCTAACAGTTCCCCACTCCAGGCCACCCGTCATGAGAGAAGGGCTTATCAACGAGCCCACCCTTGACACATTTAATCAAAGAAAGCATTAAAATTATGTTCATTAAAGGTTTCATGAAAGCTCAATGGGAAACTAACAATCCTAATAGCATTTAACAGTTCTTAATACCATTTGACAGTGCTTAACAGTGATTATCGCTTAACCCAGTGCCCCAAGAATGGCTGCATCCCTCTGAACTTTCTCCTAACAAACTCAGAGCATTTCACTCTCCTTCTCTGTGGGTAACCTTAGGACAGAAACATTTGTTTGAGTCTCTTTAAATGGCCCTTATCCATGGAGGGTAACTATGAATAACATTTGCCTTTTACATTATCTTTCACTGAAAAATTATTCGGGTGCCCATCCGCAAGCAAAGAAATGCTTGAATTGTAGAAACTCATCCTTCATAGCTGTTTTCACCCAGTGCATAGTACTGATGTTATATCAGGGCTTCTGTTAGCTGCATTTGAGAGAAAGAATTTAGGATTATGTCCTAAGTATATGTAGATATTATCTGTAGCTAAATATTTTCCTGTGTCCCACCTGGTCCACAGCTGCTCAGATCCAAGTAAACACACAAAGACTTATATTAATTAAAACTGCTCAGCCACGCCGGGCGGTGGTGGCGCACGCCTTTAATCCCAGCACTCGGGAGGCAGAGGCAGGCGGATCTCTGTGAGTTCGAGGCCAGCCTGGGCTACCAAGTGAGCTCCAGGAGAGGCGCAAAAGCTACACGGAGAAACCCTGTCTCGAAAAACCAAAAAAAAAAAAAAAAAAAAAAAACTGCTCAGCCATTAACTCAGGCCTACCACTGACTAGCTCTTACATTTAAACTCAGTCCATTTCTAATCATCTATATGTTGCCACATGTTCTGTGGCTTTACCTGTGTGTCATTAGTTATTTTTCTTAGAAATAAGAATAGAGTAAGTTGAAAAAGCCAGTGCCTTGACCAGATTTGAAGTTACACTCTTATTCTTTGGTGTTTTAAAACAAGCCTTTTTATACATTGGAATGGAAATGCTTTGCTGGGTTGAGGGAATAATTGAAACCTTTGATTTAATCCTTTACCTTCACCCAGGGAAGAGGTAGAAAATTCTACAGAATAGTCTCAAAAGAGCCATTTACATCTGTGTGCTCCAAAGTGATGCACAAGATCAAGTAGGGGGAATACATTATAATCACCCTTCCCAACAGTGGTGTTTCATATGAAATAGTAGCAAGCTTTTATATTACGCCCCAAATGAGAATGTTCATAAGAAGTTTAATTGTCAGTGTTGAAATATGTTCCAATTCTGGAATGGAATAGAAATTTCCAATACTCATGTGGTTTTTTAATTTTTTTTTAAATTCCCAAACACATGAAATCAATCTCTTGTGAATTCTAGAATTTACAGTTAATAATAGTATATAATATATAAATGAACAAATAATGAATAAATTGACAAAGTAATTCAGGTTAATAAAAAAAAAAAAACCTGATCTTATTACTCTCGTTTTAGAATATACATATGTGCTGTGGGATGTCTTTCTGTATGCTGTGAATATATGTGGCTGCCATTGGACAATATATAAAGCTGCATTGGCCTATGGCAGGGCAGGATAAATTTAGGTGGAGCATTCAAACAGAAGATGAGACAAAGAAGGGTGGAGCCAGGGGACACCAGCCTGCCACAGTAGGAGCAACAAGATGCCAGAAGACCTGCGATATCACAGCCACATGGCAACATATAGATTAATAGGAATGGGTTAATTTAAGATGAAAAAGCTACCTAGCAAGAAGCTGAAGCCATAGGCCATACAGTTTTAATTAATATAAACCTCTGTGTAATTATTTTATAAGAGGCTGCAGGACTGAAGGTGCGAGAGATTTCCAGGTGGGGCACAGAGAAAATTCTGTCTACACAGATGTCTCATTAGTACTTGTAAACTACAGGATAGTGACTGTGGTTAGGTTAGCAATATACACTCCATCTTTTAAAAGACATATATGAAACACAATTGTATAAAACAGAAAGGAAACTCAATTTTCAAATAAAAAGTAAGAGAATATAAACTTGGGAGAATTTATTTGGTTTCATTTGGCTATATTAGAAAATTAAACTAAATTATAGAAATATAAGCCAGCTAGTCAAAATGAGGTTGTACAGGATGTTTTATTTGAAAATGAAGTACTATGGCAAGTATTCAAGAAAAAAAAATCCTCATGGATGCTTCTGCTTGCCTCAAGTTTATTCAAACGAAGCTGTAATTTACTACAACAAGAAAATAACTGTATCCAAATTTTTCCCTTTAAGGCCAAATTGACAATACAGAAGTATATACACTTATCTTTAAGATTTAATATTGAAAAGCAATGACTCACCAAAAATTTTTTTAAAGTTTAAATTTTAAGCCTCACAAATATCATACATAAGTCTGATCTTTACATTATTAAATTTCTTCTGCTAATAATCAGAAGTCTATAGAGACTACACAAAATTAAAACCATTTCCTAAGTGATATATAGCTTCTTTGGAAGCAATTGCATCTGACTATGCAATTTTTCATTTCAAAGAATTGTTGAACATCATTATTACCTAAAATTCTTACAATGGGAAAAAGGAAAAGTTCATAATCGAAAATAAAATATGATTTTACTTTTATTTCTAGATGTGGACATTCATATTAAAAGTGTTCTAGCATACATCAGAAATAAGGGTCACCGTTATGTAAGTGATTCCTGTTTCATGAGAAAAGAGTAGGCAATATCTCATAAATCATATTAGATTCCACAAATCAAAATGGAGTTCTCTGAATTAATCAATACTTATATTAAGTCCATAATTATTATAGTTGATATCTAACTTCCTTGCAT
Source organism: Peromyscus nudipes (assembly GCA_902168325.1). Taxonomy (NCBI): domain Eukaryota; kingdom Metazoa; phylum Chordata; class Mammalia; order Rodentia; family Cricetidae; genus Peromyscus; species Peromyscus nudipes. The sequence goes on along the minus strand of CABHPH010060100.1, from coordinate 1,261 downwards.
AATTGAATTAATATTTTGGAAGACAGGAACTCGTTAGATACATTCTTACAGAAATCACAGTTATTTTTCAGCTCTCAGCAGATTCAAGATATATACACTCTTTTATTATTTCTGTCGTTTATGTCTCATTTGTGAAGAAAATATTTTTCTGTTGTGATCATGACTGACCTAAGTAATCCATAATAATTATCTGAATAATAAAGCAAAATACCATACTTTTTTGGAGCTATATATGGGATTTGAAGTGTTACAAAGAATTTAGATTAAGCTACTAAGAATATACTATATTTCAGGTCTGATGTCCTTTGTCTATAATACTACTCAAGAAACTAAGGGTGGGAAATTTTGAAGTTTCAAATCATCATAGGGTACAGAATGACAGCCTGTCTCAAAAATATAACAAGAGTCAAAAACAAACCCCCAGAGAAGCTAGGTAACAAGGAAGATCCTAAGAGAGACAGGCATGGATCCCCCTAGGAAGGGGAAATAAATAGGGAAGGGGAAATAAATAGGGTCTCCTGAGTAAATTGGAAGCCTGTGGTGGGGGAGGACTTATGGGGAGTTGCAAGAGAACATCAGGGGAGGGGATGGTTGAATTGGGGAGGGACAGAGGGGGAGAACAAGGAAAGAGATATCTAGACAGAGGGAGCCATTATAGAGTTAGGGAGAAACATGGTGCTAGGGAAATTCCCAGAAACCCACAAGAATGATCCCCCAGCTAAGACTCCAAGCAATAGTGGAGAGGGTCCCTAAACTGCCCTTCTCCTGTAATCAGAATGATGACTGCCATAATTGTCATCACAGAACCTTCATCCAGTAACTGATGGAAGCAGATGCAGAGATCCACAGCTAAGCACTGGGTGGAGCTCCCAGAGTCCAGTTAAAGAGAGGGAGGAGGAATTACATGAGCAAAGGGGTCAAGATCATGATGGAAAAACCCTCAGAGACAGCTGACCCAAGCTGGTTGAAGCTCACTGACTCTGGACCAACATCTGGGGAACCTGCACGGGACCAAACAAGGCTCTCTGAATGTGGATGACAGTTGTGTGGCTTGGGCAGTTTGTGGGGCCACTACCAGTGAGACCAGGATTTATCCCTAATGCCTGAACTGGCTTTTTGGAGCCCATTCCCTATGGTGGGATACCATGCTCAGCCTTGATACAGGAGGGAGGGGCTTAGTCCTGCCACAACTTAATGTGCCAGACTTTGTTGAGTCCCCCTGAGAGGCCTTACCCTTTCTGTGGAGTGGATGGGGGGGGGG
>CABHPH010060098.1:0-20388 GCA_902168325.1 Peromyscus nudipes | reverse complement strand
TGTGTGTGTGTGTGTGTGTGTGTGTATTCAACAAGAATATGCGCACCACGCCGGGCGTTGGTGGTGCACGCCTTTAATCCCAGCACTCGGGAGGCAGAGCCAGGTGGATCTCTGTGAGTTCGAGGCCAGCCTGGGCTACCAAGTAAGCTCCAGGAAAGGCACAAAGCTACACAGAGAAAAAAAAAAGAAAAAAAAAAGAATATGCACACCACAATAAACTATGTGTGTATATTCAAAAAAAAAAAAGAGGTTGAGGATGGAAGTGCTTCTAAAGGTAAAGCTAAAGAAACTTCTGTAAGAGCTGGTGCCCGGGTTGGTGTGAGCCTGTTACTAGTGGAGGTGCTGTTAGAGGCTGGCTAGATGTCTGTGCCATTGTCTCTGGTTTGCTATGGTCTGCCATTATAGAAATTCGTGCATATGTGTGAGGAATGACAGACATGGGGTAAGTGTGGAGTGTGAAGGAAGTTCTTTTTTATAGAAAGTCTCTGACAGTGTTCCTCTCAGACCGAATACTCTCAGATGGGTGGGTTTTCCACTCTGACTCTTTCTGGACTTCAGTTTGTGTAGGTCTGGCAAGAATGATTTCATCTTGATATCAGTAATGTTCACACTTGTCTAAAACAGCCATCTTTTACAGGTGGCTAAAATTTTGAGCCTCATGGTTTATATTTAATAGTACTTCTTGCTGCTCCCTTCTGATTGCTGTACTTCAGCTAAAACATGCCATGACTATTCCTTACATTTTAAATGTCTTTTTTTTTTACCCCCTAAATGCACTTAATTCTTCTACTGTACCAGGCTTTTTCTTTTGGGCCACCAAACAGCTCCCAAATCATGACATGGAGACTTATTATTAGTTTTGAAGTACCTACCTTAGGTACTTGTTTCTGACTAGCTCTTTTAACTTAAATTAATCTGTTTCTCTTTACCTTTTGCCTCGGGGCTTTTACTTTTTTTCCTTCTGTATATGTTGCTTTCACTGTCTCTCATGTCTGGCCAGTAGATACCTGGCTTCTGGCCCTGAGCATCTCCCTGTTCTCTCCTTCTCCTCTTGTTCCTCTTCTCAAGCCTAGATTTCTCCCCCTATTTATTCTCTCTGCCCACCAGTCCTACCTATCCTTTCTCTGTCTAGCTATTGGGTATTCAGCTTTATATTAGAACAATCATGTACCTTAGGCAGGCAAGATAAAACACACACAACATGTCTTTACATCATTAAACAAATGCAGCACAAACAAAACTAACACACCTTTACACAGTAAAAGTGATATTCTGCAGCATAAACAAAAATTACACATTTTTCCCTAGTTAAAATATTTCACTACATTCTACCTTTCTTTTTCTCTCTTTGCTATTAAAGAAAAAAACAAAACAAAGCAAAACTAAAACAAAAAGTAAGAACTCTGCACTCATGAATGAAGCCCTCGACATGGGGAAGGCATTGTGTAGGTCCTAGAGATATACAAACAATTCAGTTGCATCTCCCTGCAGGCCCACATAATCAGAACTAACATGTAAACTATTATGCTAATATGATAAAAGACATAGTCACGTTCTGTTTTAAAGAGTTTTGGACTGTAGAGAGTTAATAACCAATATTGGTAGTTTCAGAAAGAGTCCTACTTAGAATATGACCATTCAGCTGAACTCTAGAACCAAAGTGGAAGAAAGATCATTCCAAACAGAGGAACAACATACATCTATGAGAGACCATGATACAATCTGGACATTGGTAGGCGTAAAAAGCTAGATCTAAATGGAGATGAGACAAAAAGACAGGTGTGTAGATGATAGAACTTCTTGTATTCTCTCATCCTTGGTTAGATGATGGGACAGCTTCAGAATATTTATGTAAGTATTAACAGTCTTATTTGTAATTCAGTTCATTCTCACCCTCACCGTGTGTGTGAATGTGTGTGTGTCTATCTATCAGAGTCTCATATAGCTCATGTTGGCCTCAAATTATGAAGTTAGAGATGCCCTTGAACTTGTGCTCCTCTTGCCTCTACCTCCTAAGTGCTGGAATTATTGGCATCCACCATCATGCCTGGTTGATATGGTGCTGGGGATGGAACTGAAGCCTTTGGAATACTAAGCAAGTTCTGTCAACTGAGCTACACCCCCAAACCTTCATTTGTAATTTAGAAAATGCTGTGCTGGCTCCTGTTTTCAGGAGGCCAACAGGATTCCATGGCAGAGGCTCTGAGAGAACGAAGAGGAGAGGCAGTTAGGATTCATAGGACTAGGAGACTCATTGCGTCCTTGGTATAATGGAGATGAAGGACTTGAAACAAGCATCTTGATGTTATTGTATGAGACACTACAGGAGAACATGCGTTCACCCTGGAAAGGGAAAGCTGAGGATAGAATTTTTTTTTTTCGAGACAGGGTTTCTCTGTGTAGCTTTGCGCCTCTCCTGGAGCTCACTTGGTAGCCCAGGCTGGCCTCGAACTCACAGAGATCCGCCTGCCTCTGCCTCCCGAGTGCTGGGATTAAAGGCATACGCCACCAACGCCCGGCTCTTGAGGATAGAATTTTAATCCTGAAGAAGAGACATCTTTTTCTTCTATTGCAATTAAAGACCCCAATTTCAACACACTTACTCAGATTTGCCAATGGATTAGGCAAATCTAAAAATAGAGCTGCTTACTCGGCAGCTTAGCCTGAGCTAGCCACCCTTCTGTGGTGGGGCTCAGAGTCAGGAATTACCACAGGGAAAGCACAGTAAGGCATAAGACAGCAAAGTGCAAAGTTAGGCAGAGCAGGGAAGGAAATTACAGTCCCTGAGCATCTCTTTCTGTACCAGACACCGACTAGCCTAGGTGCCTCTTACAATGACCTAGCATTGTGACTGAGGGTCTTTAGGAAGACAGTTGGAAGAAATAATTTTTCTTTTTTAAGATATGCAAAATTATTACCAAGCAAATCTTTCCAAAAGCACCCTAAATTTCTCCATAATATTTGAAACAGGCCTATGTAACTGTCAAATCACAGAGGCAGAATTGGTAAATCAAATGCTTTTATTTGACCCCAGAAATTCATACATGCTTTTCAAAGAATGTTTCCTGAAAGTACAGATGTTCTGTGTGACTGTTGGTAATTATGCTGATGAAGAACTATTTTCCTAGGTTATTTTAGCACATCTGGCAAATTTATTTTGTTCTCTTTTTATTCTTATGGGCTATAAACGACACAGCACAAGTGACTCCAAGATATGTGTTTTCAAAATCTCCCTTCACTAACATCACTGGAATATTTTGAGAACTTAAAAATGATGGAAAAATTTGTTTGGCAGTTTCCAGCAAATAAACTATTAATCATCTTGGTATATATTGAAAAGACTTTTTTCGACTTGTATTCGTTTGAGCAAATACAAGTCTGTGCTATGCTCACACTATACTGAGGTCACTCCAGCTCTGCATTGCTCTGATTTGTCAGAACATACCAGTTGTTTTAAAATAAAACTGCTTAAGGAATTGACTTGCTATGTATTAAATTTTAAGTTAATTATAACTCCAAGTCTACCCTTTAAATGTATTAGTTTACTTCATGTTTTGCCTCTTGATTTTGAATATGTGATTAGATTCTTATGGATTTTCTCGTGAAAACTGTTTATAACTTTTATTAAAATAATATATTGTGTTTCTGTGAGATCTTATGATGAGTTGAGTCATGAACAGAGCTTTTTTTTTGTACACATACCTTATGCCCAGAGACTGTAATGAACACAAATTGATGTACATACTTAAAAGATTTGATTTTGTTTCCGAATTAACAATTTAAAAACATGGCTTTCAGAATTTACTATCTGAAGAAATGTCTTTTTACTTGATAAGCAATGAAACTTTTAAAATAGATCTTTCATATAGAATTTTAATTATTTACATTTTGATGAGTTGCTTTTGGGAATAAATATTTTATAGTAAAGAAACACAAACTGACTTTAATGGATCTGAAGCTATTTAATTGCACAGCCAAAGGCCTAAGGATTTTTTTGTTTGCTTGTTTTTTTTTTTCTGGTGAAATATTTAATGCACTGCCATTGTTCTTTTCACTGTTGGGTTTACTGTGACCTAAATAAGGAAGTCTTTTGTGCTTTTTACCCTTTAATTTAATTAGTTAATGATTTTGTAGTCAGGAGATCCCCGGAGACAGCAAATTTATTGATACTGTAAATCAACCCCTGGGTGTAACTTCATGCCGCTCGTTTCATTGTGGGTGGATGCAGAGGCCATTTAGAGTATGGCAAATGCTAATGCTGCCAAAAGGAAACACTTCCCTGGCTTAGGTCTAGTTTGAAGAAAATAATAAAAATAAAAAATAAAGAAAGAGTTGAGATAGTTAATTTTGGTTGGCAGCTTGACTGGGCTGAGAACTGCCTTGCCAGTGAGGTGCACTTCTGGGTGTGTCTTTCACGGATTTTTTCACTGACACCTAGAATATGAGGATTTGGACTTTCAGTGGATCCGTGCCTTGATTGGATGGGTCATATAGCACCACTTGCAGGTGGTAAAAGTGGTTGGTGGGTTCTTTGGAAGAAGAAAGTCACTGCAGGCATCTGTGGTCCGTTGTGTTTTCTCTGGACTTTCCTGTGTCCCCTCCTGTCTTCCTGGCCTGTTATGTTGTGAATTCCACTGCTCCACCCTCCCTGCTGTCATGGAATGACCCCTGTCACCAGGAGCCAGTGAGCCTTCCTTCCCTTAAGTTGTTCCTGTCTGGTGCTTGTCACAGTGGTGAGAAGAACAACTAACACAGAGGTCGACCAGGTGAAGTTCCGTAGAGGACCAAGAATGTTCTGATAGTGTCTAAACACAGGTGATGACCACATTACATTTTATATAATTATGTGATGGTATGGGGTGGCCCAAACTGATACTAATGTAATTCTTTAACTCAAGAAACAGGGCTAGGAATATCTTTATTTGAAAGATAATGAGCTACTGTAATCTTCTGTTTGGTGCTGACATTCAGCTTCTTGACCATACGGCTAACTCTTGAACTCTAACCTCCAGTTTGCTCCTTTGCATCTTTGAAAACATTTTTAGGTTTTAACAACACTATGAGTATTTCTGCCGAAACAGTGTTTCAAACCTTTTTTTTCCATCATAACCTTCATAAAAATTTCACAAAATATTAATAAATTAAAATTGTATTTTGCTGGAACATGTATTTTCTTTATTCTTCTTATCCTTTTCCTTTTTTTATGCCATGCTGAAGATCAAAACCAGAGCCCTGTAGGTGAATGGTAGGTGTGAGCTCTACCCTTGAGTTAACCCATTAATTAATTCCAGAATATATGTCTTTAGATTCAAACTTTATGACTATCAACAAAAGAATTCAGAGTGAATGAGGCTAATTATACAAACAATTTAAAATTGGACATTACAAATAAAAGTTATTATTTATTTATCTGAAATCAACAAATTTCTGTGTTTTTTAAAAGCAAAGTAAGGTAAAATCAATGATAAACAGACAAATGTAGTTTCAAAGAATAAACTAGTGGCTGTGTTTATTTTTTCTTTTCTTTAAATTCTTCCCTTGATTCTTCTGAATATTCTTTAACTAAGGATAACTGAAAACCCGAAGGAATGGAATAATGACCTAAAACGTGACAGTGGTTTTCTGATCATAGATACCCCGAAGTGGCAACACTCATCCCTTGGAGATAGTGAAAGAAACATGGTAAGTACATGCTGGCTACCAAGTTTACTGTGTAGAGAAAATTCCTAGGCTGCAGTTCTGGGAGGGGGCATCCAAGAGCCTCTCTTGAGTTGAGATGTAGCTGAGAGTCAGAGATGACTAAAAGGGTTAGAATCAGAAAAACAGTGAATATGAACAGGAACAGAGACAGATTCAGAAGTGTGCCATGGCTTCCTCCTATTTGAACTGAATACCAATAGAACATGTACATGAGAAAAGTAGTCAAGGCCAGGAAAAGACTAGTTAAGAGGCTCCAAGGAAACAGTCTGCATACGGTACAGGCTAAGTATTGTTCTTCCTTCTATTACAGCACAGACAGCCTTGCAGTCCTCAAGGGGCACAGAGTAAACACCAGGGTCTTTCCTTGAGAATGGGGAGATGTCAGCCCTGAGGAGAGGTCAACAAACTTTCTGCTCAAAGGTTCAGGTGATAAACATTTTAGCCTTTTGTGTGTGATGGCTTTGGTTGTTCTTCTTCCTTCCTTCCTTCCTTCCTTCCTTCCTTCCTTCCTTCCTTCCTTCCAGACCCCTGGCTGACACATATGCCCTTCCTAAAAACTAAAAGCCATACTTAGTTCTTGGGCAATATGAAGAAATAATTTGTGATCTGTGTTTGGTCCATGGTTATAGTTTGCTAACTCTTAGATTAGAGATTGTTCTAATCTTACCTACAAAAATTTAAAAGGAAGTATAAAAGTATCATATAATTTCCTAGCAATTCCACTTTATCTAAAACAATGTTATACTTATTTAAAGGAATACAAAAACATAAAGCATCCAAGAAAGAAAATTTATGTTTTTCATCAATTAAATATTTCTAGGCATACACAGAATCAGGAAATTTCAGTCTTAAGGTGAGAAAAGTTGGTTACTAAAACTGACTCAGTTTAGTAGTCCCAAAGCTCAAGCGAAGGAGGTAGGAATATTACAAGTTCCATATCAGCTTGTACAACAAAGCAAGACAAAACAACTAAAAACAAAAAACCAAAACAAAACAAGAAGTCCTAGAATTAAACAAAGCAAAAACAAATAAACAAACAAAAAGCAAGTCAGAAATGACTAAGATTATAGAATTAGCAGACAAGGTTATTAAAAAACCATGACCATATGGAGCACAACTAAGGAGTTACATAAAATGGTGCTACCTATGTAGGAATTTAAAAGATAAAATGGCTTAAATTTGTATATAAGAAAAATGAAATGTCTAAGATAAAAAATACTATGTGGGATCAACAGATTAGAATCTGTAGGAAACAAAACTGGTGAATTTGAAAACATAGCAATAGAAACTAGCCAACATGACAGAAAACTAGGCTAACCCTTCTCACTCTCAATCTACATTATCAAAGCCAAAAAATAGATGAAATGGAGTCAACATTCTGCGTAGATTGTGAAGTAGAAAGTGCAGAGGGCAGGAGTGACGGCTCAGTAGTAAAATTCTTACTGTGCAATAATGAGCACTGGAGTTGGGATCCCAGAACCCATGTGTATTTCTAGTTTTTGTGGCATGTACTTGTAATTTCAGGCTGGGAGCCAGAGCCCAGGAAGATGCCAAGGTCTTGCTGGCCAGGAAGTCCATGCAACTGGAGAGCTCAAGCTTCATTAAGAGACTCTGTCAAATAAGATACAGAACCACAGACATGACACTGAGCTCAGGCTTCAACAGGTACATGAACAGGTCCACTCACAAATGTGCTCATGAATGCATACTCCACACAAACACACTTCATGTCATGTCATAAGTGGATATGTTTAATATCTTAAATGATCATTCAGTATAACTGACCACATTCATAGGACAAAAATAAAAACCACAAGACTATCTTAATAGACATGGAAAATTGTATTTAACCAAAACCTCACACTCACACTTGATGCAAACTCTTGGAAAACTAGAAATGTAACTTCCTCAAGTTGATAAAGGCATTTATAAGATACTACAGATAGTAACATAGTTATTGGTAGAAATTGAATGTTTCACTTTTTATCAGGAATCTAACAAAGATGTGCATGTTCATGACTTCACTGTTTTCTTGATGTGCTATTGAATGGGCAGAACTAATAACTCAACTTAAGCTTCAAGAGCAGTAAGTGACAAATAATTGTGCTTTTAGTACTAACAAAGAATTAGACTGAAATGGAAAAAAAATTACCATTTCTAATATCACAAACAAGAAATACTTAGTGATAAATATTACAAAATACATTCAAGTGACATTGGTAGAACATCAGGTGGGGAATGTAAAGAATCATTATAAAAATGGAGAGTTATGTTCCTGGGTGAAAAGAGTCAAAGTCGTAGATGCCAATTCTCTTCAAATGATTTCAATATAATCTCATTGAAAGTTTCAATTGTTTTCCCTCATAAATTGATAAAGTAAAAAGAGAAATCTTACAACAGTCAAAACAACTTATCCAAATTTCACAGACTAATGATAAATCTACAGTAATAAAGACAGTGGGATAATGGTATAGACATACACAAACAGATCTTTCCCTCACATATGTGGTTGTTATGGTTTGGATCTAGAATGTTCTCCAAAGGCACAGAGTTCAAGGCATGGGCTTCAGATTAGTATCACTGGTAGAAACACTTAGTAAGTGGGGCCTTATAACAGACTTTAGGTCATCAAGAGAATGACTTTAAAAGGGCTTGTGGGAACTTGGTCTCTTCTTTTCTCTGTTTTCCAGTCAACATGAATTGAATAGCTTTCACTGTTTATGATGACTCAAGTTGTAACAACCAAATGCCAAATAGGAGAATTAATAAGCAAACTAGTATATTCATAAAATGAAATATTTGTCAGCAATAAAATACCTTCAAAAATGCAGAGCCTTACTTTATAGTTCAAGCTGGCTTCAAACTCACTCATTATATAACTCAAGTTGGCCTAGAACTCATGACAACCCTCCTGTCTCAGTCTCTTAAAGGCTAGATTACAGGTGTGAGCCACCATGCCCATTCTCAGCAATAAATATTGATATATTCAAAGTGGTTGGATTTTTAGAATGAGTATGTGTTATGCAGAAATTCAAATAAAAGAGTACCAATATGATTTCATTGACATAAAACTCTAGGAAATGCAAATTAATCTCTAGTGACCAAAATAAATCAACCATTGCTTTCCTACTGTAAGGAGACACAGGGGAGGATTATTTAGTGATGTGGAAAGAATTTTAGGCAATAGACATGTTCATCATTTTCCTCTAGTACTCATATATGTTATTAAGTACATAGAGTAGTAAATATTTATCTAATTTTATACTTGAGAATATATGGTGTTTACACAATAAAGGAAACGACTGCAAATATTTTGAGGCTGATTCATTCATACTATGTAGAAATAATCTGCTTAACATAAACATAAAAGATAAAAGTATCCAAATTGTATAACCAGTATTCAAATGATCTCAATACAATCCTATTTCTGTGCTCTATCTTAATGTACTCATCTATTTTTATAAAATTGCATATCACACCTTGAGAAGAGTAGACACACCTACAACATTGCAGTGTTTGTGCTGAAAATTTTATAAATGTACATATATGTAACCTGGCATTTTTAGAAAGAACATTTGATTACCAAGTGAAAATGAAAACCCATATCTCCTTAGACTCATATTCAAATATACACACTATTCAAATAGCTCCAACTGAAGAATGAATAAACTGACAGTGATACATTTGGGCAAGGGTGTGTGTGTGTGTATGTGTAGTGCTGAGCACTGAAATGAGTGAATGCATGTAACAACATGTGTGAATCTCAAAATTATTCTGGTAGGTGAAAGAAGTTAGGCACACAGCATTACATGCTGTGCAGTTCTGTGTATACGAAAACGGCCTATCGAAGGTCAGAGGGCAGGAGCTGGGGATTGATTGCAAAGGGACGAATGGGAGCTTAGGAGGGTACTGGAGATTAATAGCATCATTGTGGTGGTAACACTGCTGTGTGCATTTGTCAACTCATATCTAGTTATTCAATTAAAATGGTGAATTTAATTGTGTATAGATTAGACAACAACAAAACATACAAAAACAGAACACCAAATCTATATTTAAAAGAAGTTAGTATATATTCATAGGGTGGGAAAAAAGCTAAGGTCTGGTATTTGAATAAAATGAAAACAAGGCAGTGACGTTAATCTAATGTCTTCCGTGTGTTAAAATCACATTTAGTATATCTACGTGTCCATGTGGATTGGATTACAGGTTTTAAATATATTTTTAGAAAGGAACTAAAATGTAAGTCGACTATGGAAGCCCATTCTTGTGTTCTATTTGCATGCTGTTCTTCTCATAGTTGTAGTAATTCATAGTTGGGCCACTGAGTATGTTACTCCACTAGAAGAGCATTGAAATATATTTATTCTCCTATTTGTCATTAATACATCCTTAGGCAATGAGGATCTATTGTTGAGCAGAGCTGTACAGAAAGGAAGGAGAGTGTGGGCAGTCTCTAGGACAATGGTTCTCAATCTGTGGGTTTTGACCCCTTTGACAAACCTTTATCTCCAAAAATATTTATATTAAGATTTATAACAGTAGCATAATTATAATTATAAAGTAGTAAATAATTTTATGGTTGAGGTGGGGAGTCACCGCAACAGAGGAACTGTATGAAATCGTCAGAGCACTAGAACGGTTGAGAACCACTGCTCTAAAAAGATCACTGTGGCTCACATATGCTCTTCACCTCGGATTTAAGAAGCTTTGTAAGCAAAATGATTGTTTTGAAAGAGCACTGAAGAATAATGTCAGACAATCTTATTTCAAAGACTCATATTCTTGTAGTTTGAATCAAACAATTTGATACTATCTGATTAGAATTGTACTACACCATTTAAGGGTTTTACAACTCACCAGGTAATATACTGGACTTTCAACTTTATTTTAAAGATATATATAATTACTTGCTAACCCATCGGACTATTGTAGGAACAGGTTTTCATCAGTGCAGCCAGCAGAATTCAGAGACAGAACTGTTACAAGTGGCCTTGGCATATTTGCAAAGAATTCTATAAATATTTGAGAGTAACCTGGATATCAGCTTACGTTTTCTTTGGATGTGTTTTAAGATTAGAAGCTGCAATTTTGAATAAGCTATTTATCAGATACGGGTACTTTACATTCAAGGTGGGTCACCTCTAGAAGCAGAGAAAGAATGTAGAAGTGGAAGGAAGGAGTAAAGGTCAAGGTTAGGTGGTGACAAACACTTTCTCTTTAAATCTTCTGCTGTCATTCTTGGGTCTCCGTCAACATCCTAAGGAGGGAAAGCCTGGCACCGAGATGAAGACCATAGAAATGTGGGTGTAAGATTGCAGTGTTGTTTAGGAAATGCAAAGAAAAAATATTTTTTATTAACATAAATATTGGTCTGTCAATTTAGACAGGGACAGGAGATGAGTCCTGAATATAGACAATGGCCACGACACACAGGACTTTTCAAGATAAAGGCTAATTCCTTTTTCCTTTTCTTCTTTTCTGAGTTAGATGATAGAGCACTCTGTGCTAAGCTTCTGAAGAAATGCAAAGCAAGTGTGAATAGAGGGGTGAGAACGCATGGTCCATAGACACGGAGCTGAGGACAGTCACTTTTATATTTAAGTGAATAATAGAAAATGAAATAGCGGAGTAAAACTTGAATTTTGTTGGACATCACCTCTATAATATCACCACAGTGCCAAATTGCCTTTCAGATTAAAATACAGTAACCTCTTAAACATGAATCAGTTCCCATGTGCTTGGCCTACTTTTCAAAACCCTGCAGAATATAGACACATCCAACCGCACATCTCACCCGGAGCTATTAGTGCCTGAACGTCGTATCCTTTTCTGTATTCTAGCCCTCGTAGATATATCTGTCCAGAGTCCCAGATGTTACCTAAGACTGCCCCTCGTCTTACAGATGTGCTGGGCAGAGTCCCAGATGTTACCTAAGACTGCCCCTCGTCTTACAGATGTGCTGGGCAGAGTCCGCAGATGTTACCTAAGACTGCCCCTCGTCTTACAGATGTGCTGGGCAGAGTCCCAGACGTTACCCTGAGACTGCCCCTCGTCTTACAGATGTGCTGGGCAGAGTCCCAGACGTTACCTAAGACTGCCCCTCGTCTTACAGATGTGCTGGGCAGGGTCCCCGGACGTTACCTAAGACTGCCCCTCGTCTTACAGATGTGCTGGGCAGGGTCCCAGATGTTACCTGAGACTGCCCCTCGTCTTACAGATGTGCTGGGCAGAGTCCGCAGATGTTACCTGAGACTGCCCCTCGTCTTACAGATGTGCTGGGCAGGGCGTTTGTCAGCAGGTTCAGCATCATGTGATGAGGACTGGAACTGAGTCTTAGCTTCCACTAGTTTAAAGCTCTGGGCACTCAGGGAAGCTCTTGTGAACCCAGCTGACAATTGCTGAGTCTCTGCACGATGCCTTGGACTGGGCTTTACCTCCTCTCCACGTCAAGCCAACTGTTGGTATCACCTCCCATGAGGATCAGACCTGATGATCTGATCGCTAAACTACTCCTCTCTATTCTTGTTATTATTCCCTAACCTGGACACAACTTCCTTTTCCTTCCTATGCTATAGATCCTACATGGGTTTACAGCCAATGAGAAGGCAGAACAGAAAGGCAATAAAAAGACAGGACACAGGAAGAAGGTCTCTCTCTCAGGGGAAAGACAGCAGCAAGTGGTAAGATAAGGTGGTCTTAGCTCTTGGCTACTGCTCAGTCTTTGGGCTTTTAACTCTTTATTTGGTTCTGTGTTTCTTATTTAATAAGACCGTTTAGAATTACATCTACACTGAATGATCCTCAGTGCTCTGCCTGTGGCTTGGCAGAATTGAGAACATGAGAGGCAAGACATTCTGAGTGGCTCTTACATTCCAAGGATGCAGTGGAACGAAGGTAGAAATGGAAAATCACCCGGAAGGTTGTGAGAAGGAAGTTGAGGAAAGATGAAATGAAGATCTGCTGAATCAAGAAGGGCTTTGCAAATCAGGATTCACAGATAGGCACACTGTAATCAAATCTATTAGAAACAGTGGCTTAAAGCTGGAGTCATCTATGAAGCAGCCAGGAGTAATTATCCCTAAAATCATAAAATGAAAATGAGGACATGAATGCTCCAGGTACAGTTGAGAAGGGTTTTGTTGTAGAGAGAACAGCCAGAGGCATCTGGAAGAGTCCAGATTGAACTGGCAGTGAGGGGAGATAGGTCAGGGAGAGCAAGAGAGGAGGAAGAAGAAAGAGGAGAGAGGCAAGCAGGCAAAGAGAGGAGCTGAGGACTTAGAGGCCGAGAGAGAGAGTGCACGGCTACGATGTCAGGACTGTACAGGAACCACGCTGCGGCCGGAGAGGGTAGGGCAGGACAGTGTGAGAAGAGCTGGGGGAGCCACGGGTACTTAGTGAAACTTGTCCCGGTTTCTTTGGGGCCTGATGAACATCAGGTTGGTAGAGGAGATGTTAATATCACCTTTGATATTTGGTTTCCCCAAATATCCATTTGTCAATTACTGGCTCTACTCCTGTTCTAGTCATTCATTCTTGAAATAGTCAAGAAACCTTTGACTAGTCCATAAACATTGCCCCTCATATCCAGAAAAATCTTAGTATCCCCATGAATTTTTTTCTTTTTCTAAGTATCAAAGTTACAGCAAATATTGCCTTACTGTGGAGGACTGATTTCCGTATTTATTAGACAAACATATATCTGAACATTTCTCTCTCTCTCTCTCTCTCTCTCTCTCTCTCTCTCTCTCTCTCTCTCGTGTGTGTGTGTGTGTGTGTGTGCTTTTGTACATACTGTGGAGGCCAGAGTGTAACCTCAGGTGTCATTCTTTAGGGCTGCTCACCTTCTCAATTTTAGATAGGATCTCCCATGAGCAGCACTGGGAGACAAGTGCACACCACAGCCTTTTCATGGGGGCATCTGGGGCTCAAATGCAGATTCACATGCTTGCATGACATTTTACTGACTGAGCAATGTTCCCAGCTCTATAAAACTTTTTGTTTTATAGCAAGGGGAGATGACCTTTAACCAGAACATCAGGTAGCACGCTCAGGAGGTATGATTTGTTTATTTTAAAATGAGGCTTCAAAAACAATCATCAAAAATCAGCCTTAACTGCACAGATAGTTTGGTCACTGTTATAATCTCCAGAGGCACAAGAACCAGCAGCATAAAGCCACATAAAAGTAATGCCAAAGGATCCCGCTCCCTTTTTTACATTAAAAAAATGACACTTTTATTTCTGCTGGCAGGCGTAGGCTGCATGTTGTGGTGGGTGTGGTTGGTTCAGTGCAGGTGTGGATAGGGGAGGAGGTACCTTGTGATGACTTGGTGGCTGGGAAGGAAATGGGAGGGTTAGATGTGCTCTGGGAAGCCTTTTGAGGAAGGACTGAGGGCATGCTATAGCTAAGCCACCAGTAAGGTTGAGAA
Organism: Peromyscus nudipes; assembly: GCA_902168325.1. Classification (NCBI taxonomy): domain Eukaryota; kingdom Metazoa; phylum Chordata; class Mammalia; order Rodentia; family Cricetidae; genus Peromyscus; species Peromyscus nudipes. Next base: position 6,257 of record CABHPH010060098.1, on the reverse strand, counting down.
ACGCTTAGAAATCTAGTTGCTCATCATTGTTGGGATCCAATCTCTTCATCATATGGTCAAGGACACCAGAATCCTGGATCTTTGTGACGTCAGCCAGCTCCATGCTCATGAAGCTGAGGAACTCGGTTTTGGAGAGTGAGTAGTTGTTACCATCCTTCCCACTGTACTTTTGGAAACAGCAGTGAGGGACTTGACGTATCATTCAGTCTCTGTAGGCCTGGACATTTTTGCCAAGTTGGTGAGGAGTGAGGCCCAGCTGAGATTGTGACTGACGGCAGTGGGGACAGGAGTGGCTAACAAGAATTTCTAATGTGCCAACGCTACAGGTCACTTCATTCAACTCGTTATTGGGCAAATATTAACAGTGTACGTGGTGCTCATACAAGAAGCTGTCTTAAAATTGTTGCCATTAATAGTAAGCTTTCCTCTTCCCAACAAATTCAGTGAATCATGCTTCCAGTTCTCACGTGGATTGGGTGTCAGTGATGATATGCAAAATTGATATCGTTTTCCAGGTTAAATGGCAGACTGAGTTTGCATTTGGTGGCCAGCTTTGTACCCTATTTTTTCTTTGATTTTCTTAATAAATTTAGCTGTATTTCATTAGCCCTGAGATATCAGATACCTGCTACTGATTGTTCACTTTTAGTGTATATTTTACTCCACTAAGTCTCAACTCCACAAAAGTATTTTAAGTTATTCACACAAGATTGTAACTAAAGCAATGATAGAAGTTATTACTTGTATAGCTAAGACTGCTAATAAGGCCTTTAAGTAATAATTGCATATTTTATGTATTTCACTTTGTCAGAAGCAACTCAAAAACTTACATCTATAATTCTGTCACCAATAAGAGCTTTCCTTTTGGTTAATTTTCTGTGGAGGCCCAGGCTATTTTCCTTTTACTTGTTCTTCTTCAAACATAGCCACTAGTTTCCCAAGTGAACAGCTGCCAAAAGAAACTGAACACTTGAACAGCGTGTGGAGAGCTGCTGTGCCTGGCAGGGGAATATGCAGACCACATACTCAGCAGATACCTGTTCCTCATGGAATGAGTGGACTGTGAGGCTGTTGTCTGAGTCATATACTCTGGATCACATGTTTATCTAATACTTAATGAGGAAATCTGGGTTATCAGATTTAATTCGACTTCAAGTGTAAATGCAAGAAATAAGACTTTTAAAAAATGGATTTACCAGTTCTCAGGAAAACTAAACAGACTAGTCATTGTTGCTACTATAACATGGAGGGGGGCAGGTCAAAATTACTGTCCATTAAACATTATATACAGTTCAATGAAGGGAAGAGATGAAAATAAACTGGGAAGATACCAGCTAATTCATACAGTTTTCTCTGCATGTATCCTTGCAGACTTTTGTATGGTGATATTTTATTTGTACTGAAATACAATTTTATTTGTATATTAATAAATAAAGTTGCCTGGGGGTCGGAGCTAATAGCAAGCCATAGCAGAAGCTGGGCAGTGGTGGCACATGCCTTTAATCCCAGCACTTGGGAGGCAGAGCCAGGCGGATCTCTGTGAGTTCAAGAATACAGCCAGCATGGAGACACACGCCTTTAATCTCAATACCAACCATAGAAGACCTGGAGGTCTGTACAGACAGGCAGTGATGAGGATGTCATGTGGTTGGGTTTACAACCAATGAGAAGGCAGAACAGAAAGTCTATAAAAGGACAAGCACACAGGAAGTAGGTCTCTTGCAGAGAGGTAGGACAGCAGCGGCAGTGAAGGGTAAGGTTTTTAGCTCTTAGCTATTGCTCTGACCTCTTGGGCTATTAACTCTGCATTTGGCTCTGTGTTTCTTATTTAATAAGACCGTTCATCTACACTTTTGTGCACATATTTATCCCTGTTAGCTTTTCTAATTTAAAGATAATGTCATTATCTAAATAGATTCCCCCATGGGTACATAATGCTAGTGAAAGGCTTATATAAGATTCTTTTCTTATGTTAGTTCATATTTCTTCATAACTTTGGGCTAACATTTACATCTTTAAGTGGTGCTTTATATAATATGAGATAATCTGACAATTTTCTATTCATTAGACTTTTGCTTACAATATTCATTTTTGTTGATAGTTTTGAAGCACATGTCATATAGTACATTAAAAAGTAATATTACTCTTTTTTAGAAAGAATACACTCACAAACATAAGTTAATAGCTTTAGTCCAACATATTTTGTTGGTTACAGGACAATTTATGATTTCAAAAACATTAATGATGCAATTCATAGTATGGTTCTCCCATCTCATAGTACAGGTTGTTTCAGATGTATTATTACCAAAACATGAGCTGGCCATGTGAAACCCATATGCATGCTTGTAGAGCACTGTACAGGTCACACTGTATTTAAAAGCTTTTCCCAAATTAACCTAATGTGCTAGAGATTGTTCCACTGTTTGCAGTCCTCTAGTTGATGGTATTCTGACTGTAATTCTCATCTAAGTCTCTATCAACATACTCTTTGACTATATCATGTGTTTCATCAGCATTGAAGTTGACCTCATCACAGGGCTGGTGGTATTCTTCCATGGTGCCTTTGGCCACAGAATTTTTTAAAAGTGGTTACCATGTGTCAAGAAATATTCTTTGTGCTGGTATTACATTGAATGATATTGTACATAGCCCTCTAATATATTCTAAAGAAGAAGATAGATGTTGATAAAACAATTACATAAATCAATGTAAAATTGTAACTGTGACAGAGAGGTAAAAAGTTGTCATTATTATAATAGGCAATTTTGATCTTGTCAGGGATGGTGGACATGATAAACAGTCTTTAATTAAGCTAGGAAAGGAGGGAAGTTTGTTTTCAACAGAAGAGTAGTTTGTTCGAAGACTCCTGGTGGGAAAGGACATGGAAATGAAGGAGTTAGAGGAGAGAAGCTAGAATACAGGAAATATGAGTTAGGCACTCTGTCTTCACGTCAAGAGAACCAGTGATGTGAGTACTAGTGATGTTCAACAAGATGGGTGTTTCATGTTGAACAGTTCTGTGGCTGTTGTGGAGGACTGGGTTGGAGAGGGTGGTCAGAGTAGCAGTGGGTAGGGCATTTAGGAAGTTCTTGTCCCCATGACTGATCAGAGTATCAAGGCATTTGGTGGCTGTGGTAGAAATGGGAAGGAGTGGAAATATGCCAAGAGATACTGAAGAGTTTAAATAGCCATGGCTTTTGTGATTGAGTCAGGAAGACAGGAAATTATTAAAGATGATTCCGAGGCATCATGCTTTTGTGGTTGGATGAAGTATAGTAACACAGGCAACAAGAAACTTAAGATTTTGGTAGGGAAAGTCTTATGCTAATTTTTGACATGCTGAGTTTGAGTTATTTTTAAAAAAATTATTAAAAGTTATTTCCAAAAGAAAAAAATAGCAAATAAAGTAGATATGCTGGTGAAATTGGCAGCTGGATGTGTGAGCCTGGAATTCAGAGTAGATATCTTCACCAGATATAAAAGAAGTCATGACATATTGGTGTATTTTGGTCAAGGGAGAGAGTCAAGATAAGAGGTGGTTTAGATTGAGATTTGAGGAATCTAAGACTTAATGAACAGGTAGAAGGCAGAAAATAAATGGGTATCACAGTTGAGACCTTGTTGGGGAATATTATTTTAAGGTATGTTCTTTTGTTTATGTTGCATTTGTTTAACCCTGTGAAATTGGGTTACTGAGCCTGTGTAAAACACCTGATAGTCTAATAAAGAACTGGGCAATAGCAAGGCAGGAAAAAGGATAGACAGGGCTGGCAGGCAGAGAGAATACATAGGGGGGGGGGGAAATCTGGGAGGAAGGAGATCTAAGATCTAGGAGCCAGAGAAGGAGGAGATCTCCAGGGTCAGCCACCCAGCTACACAGCAAACCATGGAGTAAGAGTAAGATACAGAAGTAAGAGAACAGGAAAAGCCCAGAGACAAAAGATAGACAGGATCATTTAAGTTAAGGAAAGCTGGCAAGAAAATAAGTCAAGCTAAGGCTGGGTGTTCATAAGTAAGAATAAGCCTCAGTGTGTTATTTATTTGGGAGCTGGGTGATGGGCTCCCAAAAGAGAAAAAGAACAATAAGACCTACTAAATGTCAGGCATGGCAAGGGAGGCCACTGGTTGGAGGAAACACTGTCATTGTATTTATGGATAAAAATTGTACAGATGGTCTTAACTGGATCTGTTTTGTTAGAATCATAGGAGTAGTGATTGATGAATGAGATGAAGACTGGGCTGTCATTGACTAAGTTTGTGACCTCTTTGGTGAAGTTATCCAAGGATAGGAAGGAGGCGTCGAGTCTCAAGTGAAGTGGGATGAAGCATTAGTGACAGATTTGGCTTTGTGATAAAGGAGTGTGAATATAGCATTGTGAGATATTTTAAAGGAATACAAGCCTAAAGAAAGGTATCAGAAAGATGAGGCATGGCTTACATAACTATTAAAATTAGTAACATAGATCTATATTCATTGCAAGTGATAAATTTCCAAGATATATTTTTAAGAATAACACTTCTATCTATATTTCTATCTCCAAATAAATTTGTGTATGCATATTTCTGTGTAGGTCGATATTTAGATTATGTCCAAACCATTTTTGTCTCTTTTATATAATCACTTTTGCAATAAACACTAATAGTCATATATGGTTTTTAAGATTTATTTTTATTTAAGAATTATATGTATGTGTATCTGAATGTGGGTATGTCCGTGTGAATGCTGGATGCTGTGAAGGTCAGAAGAGAGTGTTGGTTCTCCTGGGATTTGAGCTACAGGTAGTTATAGGCTACTTGATATGGGCACTAGGAACTAAACTTGGGTCCTCGGAAAGAGCTGAGAACTGTTTTTCCAGTCCCCATTGTTATATTCTTGCAAACACAAATATACATATGGATATGAGCAGTTCTCAGAAATAGAATTTGGCTACTAGTTTTTCACCTAGAAAAATTGAAAGTAATGTCACTTTGTCCTTCAGAAGAACAGTTTCAGTTTACATACACCAACAAATGGGGGTATCTTTCCCTATGTTCAGTGCTGGCCAAATATCACTGAACTAAGAACTATCTGTCAATTTCAAGTTTTATTTATTTAAATTTGATTGAATTTAGACATTTTGCACATACGCAAATTATATTTGTGCTTCTCTCTGCATGTACATATATGTACAAGTGCACATAGAGGTCAGAAGTTAGTACTTGGTGCCTTCCAAAATCACTTTCCACCTCATTTATTTACTTTTTGAGATAAAGTCTTACTATACTATCTTAGCTGGCCTGGAACTAAGTATGTAGTCCAGATGGCCTAGACTCACAGAGATTTGCCTGCCTCTGCCTCCTGAGTGCTGGAATTAAAGACATGTGCCACTGTAAGAGCCAAAGTTACGTTTTAAATTTAAATTACTATACCTAAGAGATCCATGAAACAAAAATGTCTGTGATCTGCAAGCCCCTTGTGTGAGGACAGATAGTTCCTGAAATGCTGGGGGCCATTGTTTATGAAAGACAAAAAGCACCGAGTTTCTGTCCATCCCCATGATGTCTCTCTCTATCATGGTGTCTCTTTCATTGCTTTCCCCTTCCCATCCTGTTCCAGCTCAACCATCCCATTCCCTTATGTTCTCATCCCCTATCCCCTATCCTCCATTGCCCACCCCTCATCCCCAGATTACTCATGGAGATCTCATTTATTTCTCCTTCCCAGGGTGGTCCATGTGTTCCTCTTTGAGTCTTCCATGTTAGTTAGCTTCTCTGGAGTTGTGGGTTGTTGCCTGATTACCCTTTGCTTTATATCTAGTATCCACTTATGAGTGAGTACATACCATGTTTGTCCTTCTGAGTCTGGGGGATAGAGAGAAACCTGGTGCTAGGGAAGTTGCCAGGATCTCCAAGGATGACCTCAGCCTGGGCTACTAGAAATAGTGGAGAGGGTGCCTGAACTGAACTGGCTTGCCCCAGAGATCAGACTGGTGAATACCCCAACTGCCATCACAGAGCTTTTCTCCAATGACTGATGGAAGCAGATGCAGAGATCCCCAGCCAATCACTAGACAGAGCTCCAGGAGTCCAGTCAAGGAGAGAGAAGAGGGATTCTATGAGCAAATGCATCAGGATCATGATGGGGAAACATGCCGGGATGACCAAACCAAACTAGTGGGAACACATGAAAGTTGAATCAAGGGCTGTGGAGCCTGCATGGGACAGGACTAGGCCCTCTGCATGGAAAGACAATTGTGTAGTTTGATCTGCTTGGGGGG
>CABHPH010060077.1:0-45755 GCA_902168325.1 Peromyscus nudipes | reverse complement strand
TTCCTCTATATAAGCCTCTACCTTCTTCATGATGTTATTCATAAGGCTGTTTTCTTCTGCTTCTTCCAATTTTTGATGATCAGCTCTAGATGTTGGAGGAGGGCTAGGTTCTGGTGATGCTATATTGCTCTTCATTTTGTTGTATGTACTTCTGCCTTGATGTCTGCCCATCTCCTTGTGTTTGATCTTGGTCTTATCAGTGCACTTGGTGCAGAAAGAGCTGACAGATTTGGGAAGTCTCTCTCTCTTGTCCAGATGGGACTCTCTTGTCCAAATGGGAAGTCCGAGGCAGGTTGGGAGCTCTTGTCCAGATGGGAAGGCTGAAGCAGGATGGGAGCTATTGTCCAGATGGGAAGTCCGAGGCAAGATGGCAGCTCTTTGTCCAGAAGGGAAGTCCGGGGCAGGATGGGAGCTGGGGGCCAGTCTCTAAGTCTCAGGAAGTGGCAGGGGTCTCTGGGGATGATGGACTTGGGGGCAGGGCTTGGAGACTGCAGGGGATCTTGGAGAAGGGGGTCCTTCCCAGTAGGGGTGGGGGTAGAAGGGAGCCTGCCTGCTGGCCAGAAGCTGGGGCCAAGGTGGGCCGGTCTTCCCAGGGGTGGCTGGTGCCCAGGGACGGGATCTAGAGTGAGGGCGGGCACTCACCTTTGTCCAGAAGGGAAGTCCGGGGTTTCTTTTTTTTTTTTTTTTTGCAGCCAGGTGGTTAATTGCCACCCGTAAGACCTCATGAATCTGTTCCTGAAGAAGCAGAGAAAGCACATTTCTACTATAAAAATAGATTATTATCACCAGCCTTATGAACAAGGCTAGCCATGGGAATAGTGAATATTGCCAGAAAGAATGGAACAGAGACGTGACCTGGTTGTATTAGCAAAGTTCTTTAATTTGTGGAGCGGCTCTAGTTTCTACCAGGCCAGATTCATTGATGCAATAGCTGTACTCTATCCCCAGGAGCATGCAGGTGTCTGCAGAACAGTTGGAACAGATTTGCACCTTGGTGTCATAGCAAAGGCTATGGCTTTGGGTTAAAAGGTGTGAACATTTTCCCTATGTCTAGAGAGCCTGGTTTTAACCCAATGAAACACACCTTTAAGTCTAAACTTAGAAAACAACCACAGGAAATTTAAAATCCGAGCTTGTCAAAGGATAACCAGACTACAGCCTACAGCTCCAGAGAAGCTAGCTAACAAGGAGGACCCTAAGAGAGACACATGGATAGCCCAGTAAATGAGAAATAGATGAGATCTACATGAGCAAACTGGGGGTGAGGGGGGTGATGGAGGGCAATAACGGGGGATAAGAACATAAGGAAACTGGAAGATCGAGCTGGAACAGAGACAGAGTGGGAGAGCAAGGAAATAAATACTATGATAAATGAAGACATCATGGGAATAGGGAGAAACAGGGTGCTAGGAAGTTCCTAGGAATCCACAAGGGTGACCCCACCTTAGACTACTAGCAATGGTTGAGAGTGTACCTGAATTGGTCTACTCTGGTAACCAGATTAGTGAGTACCCTAACTGTCATCATAGAGCCTTCATCCAATTACTGATGGAAGCAGATGCAGAGATCAATGACCAGGCATCAGTTCTATAAGCAAGGGACATTGAGATCATAATGGGAAAACGTACAGAGACGACCAGCCACACTAGTGGAAACCCATGAACTGTGGACCAATAGCTGTGAAGCCCCCAGGGGACTGGACTGGGCCCTCTGGATAGGTGAGTCAGTTGTTTAGCTTGAACTGGTTAGGGGGCCCCCAGGAAGGGGGATCAGGATTCATCCCTGGTGCATGAGCAGGCTTTTTGGAGCACAGTGCATAAGGTGTGACACCTTACGCAGCCTTGGTGCAGGGGGTAGGGGCTTGGACCTGCCTCAGCTGAATGTGCCAGGCTGTGCTGACTCCCCACGGAGGAGGAGAGAATGGGGGGTGGTTAGGGGGGGAGGGCTGGGAATCAGGGGGAGGAAGGGGAGAAATCTGTGGTTGGTATGTAAGATGAATAGGAAATTTCTTAATAATAATAATAAGAAAAAAATCTTGAGCTTGTGACTGAATAGTAAGTACTCAGTGCTCTATCAGAACTCCATTCATCCATGCTAAAACTCTGAACCTCAAAAATCCCAGTGTAATAATAGCATAGGAAGGCAACAGAAGTTCAAAACATCTTTATACACCTTAATTCATAATCATTTACTCATTATACCTTTATAACTTGAATTTATACATCTTGCTCATTTTCTGTGTTCCTTTAGTGGAAAGTTATATCTGAAACCTGTTTGTCCTTCACTATGAAACCTGTGAACAAGGCAAATCTGTCTGTATTTTTTAACAAGAAACTTAAGTAATGAACTAACTAATGAATTACTAAAGCGATTGTAGCCTTGGGGTAGGGGAGAGCTGTTACAGTGGAGAAGCTATTTAATCAAGATGGTGGTGAAGTCACGTGACCTCCCTCTTCCCTAACCCTAGTCAAAATGGCTACTGCCCACATGGCTGCACTTAATTTAGTTCAGATGGTGGGAAATCATGTGCTGTTTCCTGTAACAACTCCAATTTAGAGTTAGAAGTTTTAAGTTGACTTTCATTATAGATTTTTAACCATAAAAGTTGGGATTCCCTTATATATTTTTTAATAAAGTAGAAAAGCATAAAACAACTTTAATTTTATTTATACCCAAATGACATATGAATCTCTGTCATTACATCAGATTCAGTGGCCAGAAAGCCCAGAGGCAAATTATGAGCCTGGGCATCTAGTTGTAACAGTAACAGCTGAACTATCAACAGAACACATGGAACAAAGTAAAGTCACACATTCAAGACCAGTCAGAAACAAACACACAGTGGCCACATACATTTACACATTTAATTGAGCCTGACACAATTTTGTGTGGCTCCATGTCCGCAAGAAGATGTACAGGCACAGACCCCATCTATACATACAAAACTTTTCTAACAGCAAGACAAAACTTTCCATGGGAAACAGACTTTGTTACAAATTATACAGATTTTAAACCACGCCAGATAGCAACTTTCAAATCCTGAGATAAGAGTTTACAGTGTAATCTTAAGATATAGAGCAGCATGCAAAGAAACCATAGCAATGAAAGATTTTTAGGAGTAAGGAAGTAGAGCCTTAGCAGGTAAGGGACTTTGGAAGTGTAGCAGAGCAATTTTAGATATAAGGTATTTGGAGATCATTTGTTTGTGGCAGTAATAGTTAACAATCTGTGAGAATTTGGAAACCAAGTTCGCCAATTTTGGCCATTGATTTGCATTGAGGCCACACTGTTAAAATAAAATCTGAGTCCATGGAGGAAGAGAGAGAGAGGGTATCAAAGCAGAACACTGTGGGGGTGGTCAGGCTGGCTGCAAGGCAAGAGAAAACCAGGAGGGAGAAGAAAAGGGAGGTGTCCATGTGGGTCAGTAGGCCAAAAGAGCCAGAGCCAGAGCCAGAGCCATGTGGAATACAGCGGCCTAGAGCTTAAGCTGTGGATCTCCCAGGCTGCTGGGTGAGTGGAGAGAGCAGGAGAGGAGGTGTCCATGTGGGTGCAGAAGGCTGCAGGAGCCAGACAAGCACACATGTGTCCACATGCATGGTAATGCAGGGCAGAGGGAGCAGCAGTTGAAGAACTGGACTCTAGAATTGGGAAAAATCTACAGACAAATGATCCGTACATACCTTATGGAGCAGTAGATGGTATAAAGAACAGGCATATGCTGGGCATGAAGCAGCTGGCCTCTCTGGCTCTGACTCCCACATTGTAACAAATGTATGAACAGGACATTTACAGTTTATGGTGGGAGAGCATGTTAGTATTCTGACCCACCCCTTGGGGACCTGCCCAGCATCCTGATGCCATCCTGTGTTCCCTTTAAGAAAAACTCCCCCTCCTATCTATCTGTCTGTCTGTCTGTCTGTCTCCCTCTCACCAGAGGGAGCATGCACCTCTCTCTACCTCTCTCTTCCTCTCTCTCTCTCTCTCTCTCTCTCTCTCTCTCTCTCTCTCTCTCTCTTCTCCTTCCATTCCTGCTCCCCATCTCAAACCCCAAAATAAACTTGCCGTGTGGATATCGGCTCTGCCATGGAGTAACTGTCCACTGTCTGCTGTTCCTGTATGGCATGTCTTACCTGCTGTGGGGCACTTTGGTCCAAAACCCACCAAGGCTTCCCACACGCTGTATCATTATAGAGCAGGCAGAAATATACAAAGAGGGCGAATCTGTTGTGAGTGGAGCAGGTGGGTAGGATCCCAGCATGACCAGACCAAACACCAGAAGAGCCTACTGAGTCTTTGGCACCAATAACAAGATAAAAAAGGCAAAATGGGTGCCTTTTCAGTGGGCCCTGGTAAGATACACAACTAAGAGAACACACCATGTGCAACAGAGTTAGGACAAGAGGTTTACTGGGGAACGAGGAGAGTGAAAGAGTGAAAGTGTGTGCTGGAGGAGGGACATGAGAGAGCCAAGCAGACAGACAGAGAGAACAGGGAAGAGACAAGAGAAAGATGACAGGTAGAGGTTCCATTGACTCCTGATCCTGGTGGCTCAGTTGGGGTGGAGGGCTCAGGGTCCGTCCCTGGATGAAAAGGCCCCTGGAGCCATCACAACCCTGGGCAACAACAACACCTGGGTCACTGAGCACTGGCTACATACAGAGAGGGGAGGGAGTGCAGAGCTAAGAAACCTTGGACATAGGATAGCTCAAAACATTTAGTTTAGGCATATAGTAGGAGACAGCCCCCATTTGGATAAATTTCACACCAGATACCCCAGGGGTGACTGGGGATCAAGAGTAGACCTGGAGTTGCCCATTTCCAAGCCTGTGCTTGAGATCAAAGACTAGGTTGAGGCATCCCACATGATAGCCCAGAGTCAAGCAGTGGGGGTGGGGTAACCTCTTGAGAAGAATGTCTCCAAACCTAGGGGCATCCCAGAACAGAGACTGGCCCTCCAGAACAGATTGGGCTTACCCTGGTGTGGCCGCAGCTTGGCAAAGGATCCTGAGGGTCCTGAACCTGGAAGAAGTAACTGACACTTCCTTAGGTGGTGGCTAGGAAACAAGTGACTTACCCCAAGATGAAAGTTGATCACCTCTGATGCAAAGAAAGATAAAGGGAAAGGAGTGCGCCGCCCCCCCGGGGGGTGGGGTGGGAGGACCCAGTCCACCTGGCAGGAAGGCTCAACTCCTCCCAGGTTTCAACATCAAAATGATAGATTTTCTGCCCCCTGCTCTCCATAATAGGTTTCTTCACTGATGCAGTAAGCCAGATCAAACCAAATTGAAAAAGCAACTCCTGGGCAGGTTCTCCAGTCCCAGAGATTGAGGCAGGAGAAGCGGCTCCCACAAATATAAGCAGAGAGATTTTATAGGTTGTTGGCAAGATGTGATGATACACAAGCTGGGTTTGTGCCCAAGTATGGTCAAAAGCTGAGAACTTAGGTGGGAACTTGGTGGCCGGCACTTAGGGGAGGAAGCTGCTGTCACTGCCAGGATGAGTTGGCACCTTCCCTTTGTTTGGAGACTCTCTGAGTGAGCAGGGTTTGGAGAGAGAGACAGGGCTTTCTGGATCATGCAGGAGTGAGCTGCCCAACCACACAATGTGATCACTTAGCTTGAACATCTCTGCTATGGTTTGAATACCCGCTTTGAAATCTGTTCCCTTTCAGTGCTGTTGTGAGGTTATTAAGGGGTAGACTGTTTGAGAAGCGCTTACTTCTTAAAGCCCTGATGAATGGAATGATGCTGTTCAGGGTGAGTTTGTTTTCACAGAAAGGGCTCCTAATAAAAAAGTAAGTTCACTCCTTACCTATCTGTCTCACAGGTTTGCTTGTCCTGCCTGCTACCCTGGGATGCTACAGCATGAAAGTCCTACCAGACACTGGTGCTTCAGAGTTAGACTCCTGAGCCCTCAAAAAATAAAGATGCATTTCTTTTCTGTATAGTGGCATGGACCACATGGCAATGATTACTGCTTGGCAAAGTTCCAGCATTTTGACATTGAGGACCACTCTTCTCCAGCATCTTTTTACTTTCATTTTTAATGATTCTCACTATTAATGCCATTCCCTTTGGGAAATTTTGTGCAGGCTTTGGTAAAGGATGAAACTGTGTACAATGGTAGCCTCTCTAAACAAAATAATTCTTTGGAAAAAAATCCCTGCCACCATGGAATCAGGAATTCCATTGTGCTCTCCTAATTACACCAGGAACAGGAATATTAGAGATTTACTAGACACACCTGATCCCAAGGATGAAATGCCTGGAATTCAGATACAGAGCCTGAGGCCATTAAGGTCAAGAGTTCAGTTAATAACTACAGAGAAGTCAGAATGGTACAGTGTAATGTGAAAAGAATAAAACATTGAGATCTTCCCTTTTAGGAGCATTATGAGGGGAACAGGCCCATAGTAAGACTAAGACACTGTAGTGTAGTTGTTATGAATTATTGTGCTGGGAGACCCCCTAGGGTATCCTGCATGTGCAGGAAAACATGCAGGGCAGATGCAGACCATGCAGGCATGGCAGCGACAGCCAGTAATTCACAACCCAGACGCTGTATCCACATGGAGAGTTTATTGTAATAGAGAGATGAAGAGAAAAATAGGAAAGAGAGAGAAGAAGAGAGAGAGGTCAAGGGTGCTCACCTCATGGGAGGAAAAGTGACGGGAAGGGGAGGAGTTTTTCCTTAGAACGAGGCTTTTATGTCAGGACACAGGGTGGCACCAAGGGGTGGGATTTCAAGGGGCGGATCAGAATATTAGCGTTCCTCCATTTTGATTATTATAAAAGGAGGTGAGTTATGGGAGCAAGTGGGGGAACAAGGCGCTGAATTCTCGAGGCCACTTCAAGCTGACAAGGGGCGAAGTGGGGAGGGGGGACCCTGGAGTCACGCATGGCAGAAGATCTCAGCAGTCTGTTCCTTGAGGGAGCTGAGGAGGCAGGTTGCAGCAGTGGTGTTCCAGGAGCCTAGGGGGGTAATAGCACGCCAAATCAGGAGTACAGAAGCCATGGCATCTGCTGTTTCTCTGGAGGTCAGGCAATAACAATGAAAAATATGCTCTGCAAAATATGCTTGAAAAATAGGTGGGGTCAGAAATGGACTCTGGAGATTGTTAATTTTTATCAGATCCAAGTGTTTGATGCAGTAGCAAAACTTTTCCCAGGAGCCTGTAGGTATCTGTAAGACAGCTGTAATGGATTTAAATCATGGCAAAAGGGCTAAAAATCCATTTAAGGACTCTTAAGAACTCTTTGTAGTCAATGTTCTATCAGTTTATCAAAGCTTAATCAGTTTATCAGTATTAAAACTTTGAACCTCTGGAGCTATGTCTGAAACTGGTCTATCCTGTACCATGAAGTCTATGAATGAGGCATAACTGTCTATAATTGGAGAATATATATGTATAATCTTGGAACTGGGGCTGTTAAAGTGATACCCTAGTCATCAAACATAACCAGATCTGAGAAGGACAAATTTAAGAAGTGAGTCAGATTTCCTATCTTCATGTAAACAAACCAGGATATACTGAGAACAGTCAATAGTAAAAAGTTACATTAAAATGTGTTCTGTGAGTTTATCTGATCTGGTAACAAGGCAAATTATGTCTAGACCTAGAAGTAGCCCTGGGAGAGGGGGACCTATGATTTTTATATAGAGAACTGAGAAAGCAGCTGAAGCAAAGCCTGGTCATCAAATGGAATCAGAGCTCTGAGAAGGAAAAATCATATTTGAGTGCAGACCAAGCAGCTTTCAAATTTGTTAAAAATGACAGGAACCAGTCCATACCCAGTTAGCCATATGCAGGTCTCCAGGGACGTATCAGAACAGCATCAATCTTTGACCCATCAGGACCATGAGGTGGGAGTTTTTCCTATGGAAGAGGGACATAAGGAAGACTGAGCTTATTTTATCTAGGCAAAAGGGGTGCAATCAATTCCTGATGTCCTGCTGTTTGTCCACAGTCTGGGCTGGGTCCTGGTGGCAGGTGTCACATTTGGGAAACTTGCCCAGAGGTCACTGTTGCCATCATCCACATGGAGACATCTTCTACAGAGACCTTGGGTCACTGTTATATCTGGGAGTCTGTGTCTGATATAATAAGATTTTTGAGTAACATTTTAAATGCCATATTCTGCAGATCTCTGAGCATTTGAGGACTGCCTGTCTATTAGGTATAAATGGCTGACTGTCAGCTAGTATTCCCTAAGTCTCACATATCTTAGCAGCTTCCATAAGGCTTCTGTCTCCTGAGAAGGCAAAGAAGAGTGACAGGGGAAAGATCCCAAGGCCGAATGAGAACAGGAGGAAAGGGTTTTGTGAGTCAGGGTGCAGCCAAACTCTGAGAAAAAGACTCTCTGAGAAGAGGAAGAGGACCCTCTTGGTGGACCAGAAACTCCATCCTTGATTGATTTAGATATAAATAATAATTTCTTAATGTTATTTAATACCTCCCTGGTTCTGCATAAAGGTCAAGTGTCTTATCTTATGGCAGAGCCATTTTAATTAACAAACAGCAATGGGCATTAGATAGCCGATCAGTCCTCTATGCCAGGGGGTTTCCTTTTGACCCAGCATTTCAGCCTGTTCTAGACAGGGAACATGGGACAACGTATTCTCTTCTGGAACTGCTTCAAGCTGGCATTGGGCATTGTTTTTAGGGCCCCCCAAAATGCTGAAAGGGCAGTCAAAGGCTGGGCAATGGGGCATTTGTCAGAAGCATGTGGTTATCTGGCCTGGCTATAGAGGTAGGAAATAATTATGTTGGGCTGGGCTGGTCCACATCACACGGACAAGAGTCTCTGCTGACATCCATAACAGGGAGAGCGCTGCAGGTTGTGGTCCACACTGCTGCTTCGATGTTTCTGCCAGCCTGCTGAAGTACAGACTAGAAATGAGAGTTAAAATGTATGAATTTATTTGGAAACTTTTGGCCCATGGTCTTAGTGATAGGGAAAGGGAGACCAGGAGGGAGAGAAATACTATCCTCAGGAATAGACAAGTGAGGAAAAAATAAAAGTTTTAGATAGATTAGTATTATCAATCAGTACTGAAATCCAAATTGTAAAAAAAGGAGGTAATGAGTAACCAAGGAAAATTTAAAATCCTGAGCTTGTGACTCAGAATGTATCAGAATTGTATTAATATTAAAATCTGAAATTTAAAATCTTAATATAATGATACCACCTGCATGTGGTTTCATTGATGCCCCAGAGGGGAGTGCATATGTCTCTGGGCCCTGCCTACATGAGCGGCTGCATAGGAACAAATGCCAGACCATGACTGGACCTCTGCCATGAACAGACAGCTGAAGCCTGAGAGAGGCAGCTGGGGAATGCCAGGCCAAGGCCAGAGGACTTTTCCTTGGCTGGTGAAACAATGCGCAGTAGGAGGCGATTCCCTAACCTCCCTCCATACCAACATCCTGAGTGCCAGGTGCCCCACCCATGCTGCCCTTAGTAAAGATGGTGGTGAGGTCATCTGACCTGCCTGTTTTGACCTTAGCAGCTAGACCATGTGGTTGCCCTTATTTAAGATGCCACTGCCTGATCACGTGGTCACCCCTATCAAATACAGTGCCTGACCATGTGTTCATGTGGGTTTTTTTTTTTTTAACAAACTGAGCAGATAAGGAACAGATAAATTGAAGCATTTAAAGGTCAGTCAGAAAGAAATACAGATGGCCACATCAATCATACATTTCCACTCACACATAGGAAATAGACTTTGTGAAAGAAAGATGGAGAAGTAGCAGTGCAGCTGGTCGGGAGAGAAGGAACTCCTGGGCTGCGGCATGGTATGAGCAGCTGCAGGGGAATGAACCCAAGCCATGGGTGGGCAGCAGTGGCGGGGGCGGGGGTCATAGGTGCATTTTTCCACAATGAGGTAAAAGGCCCAAAGGACTGACCTCCGGCATTCCAAAGGGTCAGCTAGGGCCAACGATAATAGTGCAAGATAGCCAATGGACCATTGTTACAAAGGCTTGAATTGAGAGGGCACAGGCTGTCTCCATACGCTGTTGCACAGGGACAGGGGTCCAAAGGGCCATGAGCCCGAAAGACATGTGGTCCCAGCAAGCAAAACAAGACAAATCTGACCTCTAGCGTCCCACAGAGTCAGCAAGGACTAATGAATGGCACAAGATAGCCAGTGGAGCATCATATCAAAGACTATGGGCCCTGGAATTGAGTGGGCACAAGTTGTTTCCATATGCCATCACATAGAGATGGGGGCCAAGGGGCCTAGAGCCTGAAAGACATGTGGTACCAGTAAGTGCAACAAGATGAATCCTCACTTATGGGAAAATGGCCAGAAGGGAAAGGAGGAATCTTACCAATCTGGTAGAGTGAAGAGTCCCTGACAGTACTCCAGCCTGAAAAATGGTGGGTAGTAAAAGATCCCAGAGCTCCTCAGACTGCTGGCGGGCAGGAGAAAGCAGTGGGATTGCCTGGTGACATTGGGCACCAATGTTATGAATTATTGCTCAGGGGTTCCCTGAGAGTATCCTGCATGCATGCAGGGAAACATGCTGGGCAAATGCAGTTGTGGACTGCGCAAATGCACACCATGTGGGCATGGTGGCGGCAGTGGCAGCCAGTAATTCACAACCCAGATGCTGCATCCACATGGCAATGTTGTATGTTAAAAATGTTGGGAAGGAGTCACAGCATACAACAGGGTCCACATAGGAGGTTTATCAAGGGAAGGGGAGAGAGAAGGGGTAGAGAAGGGGGCAGGGACCATCCCTGGGGATGAGGAAGGGAAAGAGAAAGGAGAGAGAGATAGGGGGGGTACAAGGCCCACCTTTAATAAGGAAACATAGCAAATGTGCACAGGGGGTGCTCTTAGTGACTGCAGCTGAGGCATATCCTGTCAGGACCCTAGGCAGGTCAGTACAGATGTCTAAATACTCACATTCCTCCCTTTTGTTTGTTATAAAAAGGTGAGGAGTTAGAAAAGGGTAGCAGGTGAGGCAGGAATGAGGGCACTGTGTTCTTTCTGCTGGCCTGGGGGGCATCGATCATCTTTGGGGGATCTGAGAAAACTATGGTGCTGGCCATGTCCTGGGGTAGCTGGCTGTTTGACTTCACTGTCCAGGCTCTGTGGAACCGTCCGGCACCGCTTGGACCTAGCAAGATGCTATTCAGATAGATCCAAGTCGACTCCCTGGAGCTCACAAGAAATCGTGATGAGGCCACCAGCCAAGATGGAGGAGAGCTGCATGGTTGCTGTTAATAGTTACATGTACATACACACAGAATTAAACAGGAGTTGAGACTATAGAAAGGGAGAACTGGTGTGTGCTGAGCAAGACAAAGCCAGCTTCTCCATCTCTGATTGGCACACTGCAGCAAACAGAACATTTACAGAGAGAGAGCAGACAGATACAAGCAGGTCTTGGAGCAAAGAAAAGGGAAGAAAGTAGAGAATTCTTTCTCAGTTCCCCAACTGCCTGTCCAAAGAATGGTCAATGGGTCTCCAAAAGACATCCCAGTGGGAGCAAGGAGGCATATGACACAGTGCCCAAGGATGAGGCAGAGGGAATGGCACAAGTCGCTCAGTGTTCCACCGTGCAAAGAGCGAAGGCCCGGGCAGTAGCTTGAGGAAGTGGGCAAAAGCTGTTCAGTGCATGGTCATGCAAGAACAGGAGCTGAGGGCTAAGAGCCAAGAGAGACACAGTCACCTGGTACCACGACTTTGAGAAAGCCAGAAGGCGAGGAGAGGACTGTGCTTGAGAAATGAAGCCTTACATCTAGGGGAATGGTCAGAGGTGGGTGGCCTCACCAGAGACCCAATTGTTGGTATTGAATGGAGGGCAAAGCTCTTGGTGAATGAGAAAGCAGATTTATTACAAGTGGAAGAGAGTGGACCGGAAAGCAGATCTGTTGCAGGTGAAAGAGCAGATCTGCTGCGGGTGGAGCAGGCGGGTAGGATCCCAGCATGAAGTGGGTACCTTTGGTGGGCCCTGCCAAGGTATGCCACTAAGAAAACACCACATACAGCAGAGTTAGTGCTAAAGGTCTGAGAGAGTGGGAGAGCAGAGTGAAAAAAATGAAAGGCTACATTGGAGTAGGGACTTGAGAAGAGAGAGCTTGAAAGTAAGGCATCCCCTTCTGTCTATGGGATGCTGGCAGAAGTTACGAAGTTCCTATGAATATGGGGTGCTGGTAAGCGGCCATTTTTATGGGGCCAAGTCTGACTGCAAGGGTAGATAAGTTAAGCCCTTAAATCAGGTGCTAGATATAGAGGTAGGTGCATTTTCCATCAGTGAGTTAGAGGAGATCCAAGGGCTGGAATCTCTAGATTCAGTGAGGACCAACGAGAAGGCACAAGCTGCTCAGTGGACTGTCATCCAAAAAAGCAGGGGCTGATGGGCTAGGAACCCGAGTGAGACACAGTCACCTGGCACCAGGACTTTGAGAAAAGCCAGAAGATGAGGACTGTGCTTGAGAAACAAAGCCTCATTCGTGGGAAATGGCCAGAAGTGGGGGGCTTACCAGTTGTCAGTGTTGAATGGAAAGTCCCAGCAGTCCGATCCATTAGGTGGAAAAGCATGGGTGGACCAAGTTCCAGCGTCTCAGCACATTTCAGACCCCAAGAAAGCCTTCTCAGTCAGGGAACCAATGTTGTATTTTAAAAACGATGGGAAGGAGTCACATTATATGAAGGAAAGAGATGATAGGAAGGAGAGAGACAGACAGAAAGAGAGAGAAGAGAGAGGTCGAGGGTGCACACCTCATGGGAGGAAAAGTGGAAGAGAGGGAGAGGAAGAGTTGCTGTGGGATGTTCTGTATGGCAAATGTGTTGCTAATAAAACACTGATTGGCCAGTGGCTAGGCAGGAAGTATAGGCGGGACTAACAGAGAGGAGAAAAGAGCAGGAAGGTGGAAGGAGACGCTGCCAGCCGCTGCCAGCCACCACCAGGACAAGCAGCATGTAAAGATGCCGGTAAGCCATGAGCCACGTGGCAAGGTATAGATTTATAGAAATGGATTAATTTAAGATATAAGGACAGTTAGCAAGAAGCCTGCCATGGCCATACAGTTTGTAAGCAGTATAAGTCTCTGTGTTTACTTGGTTGGGTCTGAGCGGCTGTGGGACTGGCAGGTGAAAGAGATTTATCCTGACCGTGGGCCAGGCAGGAAAATTCAAGCTACAAAGAGTTTTTCCTTAGAATGAAGCTTTAACATCAGGATGGAGGGCGGTGCCAAGGGGTGGGATTTCAAGGGGTGGATCAGAACATTAACAATAGTGTCTCAAGGTCAATGGTAGATTCCTCAACCTCTGATCTCAAGTCACACCTCAGTTCACATGCCTCTTTTCTCTTTAATTCTATGTGTAATAAAAAATGTATTATTATTTTTTCAATAAATGCTGCTGGCAGCCATAATGATCACACACCATCCCCTGTCTCCACACACCCCTCTTTGGGACCCCACTGAAGCAGGTCTGCCTCCACCTCACAAATGGTAAGTGGTACTGGGGACTGAACCCAGGCTTTGTGCTTGCTAGGCAAACACTACCAACTAAGCTACAACCTCAGCCACTTAAAACTACCAGCATTCTGTTAGAGAAGCGGAGAACGGACTGAGACAAGCTCCAAAGCTGCGGAGCTTACTGCTTCCTCAAGGCAGCTTATTTGGAACTTCAGAAATCCTTGTAAGGATTTGTTTGGTTGGAACCTCCAGCTCCCTCCAGCACAGTCTGAGAAGCCCATCTCTCTCTAAACCCCATGCTCTCAGAGAATCTCCAACAAAGAAAAGGCATCAAAAAGCCCAGTTCTGCATTCTTGATGGCTAGGGTGGCTCCTGCTCTGAAGTTGTCAGCAGCCCAAGGTCCCTCCTAAAGCATTCAGTTTTTGACCACACTTGGGCACAAACCCAGCTTGTGGTGAATACGTCATCACCCCTTGCCTACAGGCTATATAACCCCTTGCTTTAGTTCAGGCATGTGACTTCTCAATCTCTGGGACTGGAAAACTTACCTGGGAGTTGCTTTGCTCGAATAAACCTGTTCTTTTACTTTTTCAATTCAGCTTGACCTGGTTTACTCCATTGGCGAAAAACCTATTATTGTGTTGCAGAAAACCTATTAGAATTTGCTTACTCATGAGGCGATATGAATCTTCTCAGAGTTTCTGCCCACTAGTCTTCTTCCTTTCTTTCCCATGGAGTTAAGCATTTGAAGATGGCTATGATATTTCTTTCAAGTCATCTCTTACCAAGTAAGATATCTCATCATCAATATCAATTTTAACATGAGGAAACTATGAATTTTATTACTTTTATCTGAGTATAATCTAATTCCTAACATGGAGTGCCAGAAAAACCAAGAATAATTCTTCAAATCATGTCAAAGTTGAGCATGACATAAAAACAGAAATTTCTCCCCATTCTTATATTTCCTTTCACTATAATGAATTAACAGGGTCTGAGTCTTCCATAAGGAATAGAGTCTTATTTACCTCACAGTTTTGGATTTAATGTCCTCCATCAGGACACAGTCCCTGCCAGAGTTCACTTGGCTGTGTGACATCGAGAAAACATTGGTCACAGGAAGCAGAATATGGTGAGTCTTGCCATCTGCCAGTCCTTCTTAACATTGCTACACCAAGAACCAAACTTTTAAGTCATGAGCACTTGGAGGATTAACTCAAACCATATCCAAGGCAAGGTCTTGGGTAGGGTTATTGTGGTTGTGACTGAATATCATGATCAAAGTAACTTAGGGAGGAAAGTGATTATTTCACTTACAGTTCATTATCAAAAATGGTGAGGGCAAGAACTCAAACAGAGCAGGAACCCAGAGACAGGAACTGATGCAGAGGCCATGGAGGGATGGTGCTTACTGGCCTGTTTAACCTGCTTTCTTATAGAACCCAGGACCACCATCCCAGGGGTGGCCTCCCACATCAATCACTAATTAAGAAAATGCCCTGGAAGCTTGCCTGCAGTCCAGTGTTACAGAGGCACCTTCTCAACTGAGGCTCCTTCATCTCGGATAGCTCCAGCTTCTGTCAAACTGACGTAAAACTAGCCAGCACAGCCAGCGATCTCCTATCTCAGTCAAGTCATCCTCAGAATAGTCTGTTTTTTCCACCTGTGAAGTCATATAATGAACATTATAATAATTACTTTTTGAATGTTAGGCATTGTCCAATAATAGCAAAATACTTCTGTGACAATGTGTCAAATGATCCCCCCTGCCTCCATCACCTCAAGGATGGAGTTAAACTATATGGTGTATTTGCTACCTCTTTTATGTTCCAGAAATAACTTGGTGTTGTGATAGTATTAAAGGGTAGAACTTTAAAGAATCATTTACAAGGAAACTCCTCTTGATCTGCTTTACTCAGAGATCCTCCAAGCTCTCCCTTCCTTCCCATGAACAGTCCAAACACAGTTGGTTCTCAGAGAGTCAATGAACATTTCCACTTTCTCCTGAAGGATTCCATGGGGTGGGTCTCTAAACAGGTCAATAACAAAGGAAGGCAGTAGCTACAGAAAGGACTGGGTAGACCACCTCCACCTGGATATCTGCTCATCTCCCCTCTCATTATCAAAAGTCATTGTCACAATACAATAACACATGTCATAAGTGACACTTAATACATGTCATGTCACTTATTATTTCTGATTTCCACTGTCCTGAACACAGTTGCCCGTGTAAAGCACATCCCTCTTTAGTGATGAAGACAAGACTAGATTTGTGCTGAGTATACGCTTTAGCACCATCACCATTTACCTAGATGATGTCAGCATGTTACCCAACGTCTTCCTCGTGAGCCCATTTCCTACCCTGGAAGGATGGGAATAATAGCAACCACATCATATTTAGCTTTCTGCATCTCATACTAGTAAGGATGTCCTCTTTTTTTAATATCTTGTCTCATTGTTATTTTTATCATTATTAATTACATAAGTCCCCCTGCAGGTATTTTCATGCTTTCTCTTTTCATGTTACTCCTACATAGTCCCTAAGGGAAGCTGGCTTTCAGAGTTCAAGGCTTTTAACATTCTTTACTAGTTTTACCTCCTTTTTTTTTTTTTTTTTTTTTGGTTTTTCGAGACAGGGTTTCTCTGTGTAGCTTTGCGCCTTTCCTGGGACTCACTTGGTAGCCCAGGCTGGCCTCAAACTCACGGAGATCTACCTGGCTCTGCCTCCCGAGTGCTGGGATTAAAGGTGTGCACCACCACCGCCCGGTTAGTTTTACCTCCTTTTAATTATGTACATTGCAAGTTAATAGAAAAGACTGTTAGTAGCTGACAAGAAAAGAAAGAATTCCACAGAGGCATAAAGAGAGAGGGAAACAATATTACAGAATGTCTTAAGACTTTAATGCTGTAAATAGATGCCATGACCAGAGTAACTCTTATAAAGGAAAACATTTAACTGGAGCTGGCTTACAGGTTCAGAGTTTCAGTCCATAATTGTCATAGCAAGAAGCATGTGGTGTGCAGGCAGACATGGTGCTGGAGAGGTAGTTGAGAGTTCTACATCTGGATCTGCAGGCAGCAGGAAGAGATGAGACACACTAGATCTGCCTTGAGCTTCTAAGGTCTCAAAGCCCACCCCAGATGACACACTTCCTCCAACGAGGCCACACCTCCAATAATGCCACTCCCTGAGAGTATATGGGAGTCATTTTCATTCAAAGCACCACACAGAGAAATGAGACAATAAAACTAGCAGCCTCACCTTCCAGAGAGCCCAGGAATAAGCTATGGAATCACTCCATTTTCTCATCTTCATTCACTTTCAATCAGGCACCCACCTACCAGCACCACCAAAAACTTCCATGGGGGCTCATCAGTGGCATGTACTTTCATAAATCAGATGACATCTTCTGCTCATTGTCTTGCTTGAGCTCCTCAGTGGTGCCCACAAGTGATGACAACTTCCTGAAACTCTTCCTCCTTCCCATGGTTCCCATGTCTTGCAACCTCCTATGTTAGCTCCGCATCTTTGATTTTTCACTTTCTGCCTTCTTCTTAGACGTCTCTGGCTCAACATCTTTTGGAGACATCAAATTTCCCCGAGGATTTGTCCCAGAACCTCTAGTCTTCCGTTTCCCCCTGTCCTCACTTGAAACTCTCATACCACAATTATCATTCATACTGAAGCTTCAAAAATCATCTAGACACGGAGGCCCCTAGCTCGTATCTTCAGTGTGAACTCTCCTAGTGAGTTCTGGGTGCATTTTACAGCTGCCCAGCTGTGTGAGACACTCTCTCTGCTGCTGTGACAAAGCTCCACAACCAAAGCACTCACAGTCTATCTGGGCTTAGGGTTCCAGGGAGGTAAGAGTCCATTATGGTGGAAGGCATAGCAGCAAGCAGCAGGCAGGGAAGCAGGAGCAGGAAGCTGAGGGTTCTTAGTACACTCTCAACGGCAAGTACTAAGCAGAGAGAGCAAACTGGAAATAGGGTGAGCCTTTAAGCTCTCAAGGGCCACCCCCAGTGACTAACTTCCTCCATCAAGGCCATGTCTCCTACTGCCCCCCCCCTCAGCCAACACAATGGCACCGTCAACATCAACTGCGGACCAAGTGTTCAAGTACCTGAGCCCAGCAAGGGGATTCTCTTTCAAAGCACCACACCAACATTCCTTGTTGATGCCCCAAACCAGACATCTCTAAGAACAAACTCAGGATCTTCCTCAGTGTCTGGCCTTTTACAATACCGAAATCCTTTCCAGTGAGGATGCTAACATACCAATGAGCACGGCATAAGGCTGATTGTATATGACCTTGGGCAGGGCCTCCTCTTCCAGATACTTTCTGAGAACCTCACAAACAAGATGATTGACTTTGTTACCAGTGAAAGCTTCCTTCCTTCCTACCTGCATTGCTGTGACCTAGACTATAAGGAGTGACGGCTTTCTGCCCCCCTGTATTCCTGTGACCTAGACTTGTATGTTACGAACTGTAATCCTGTCAGGTGCCCCTCAGGAACCAAACTGTGGTTTCTAACAGGTTTTCTGTACCTCCATAGTAGTTTTCTCTGCTGATGCAGTAAGCTAGATCAAGCAGAATTGAAAAAGTAAAGAACAGGTTTATTTTGAGCAAAGCAACTCCCAGGTAAGTTCTCTAGCTCCCAGAGATTGAGATGGGAGAAGAGGCAGGAGAAGTCATATGCCCAAACTAAAGCAGTACCCTGTAGGCAAGGGGTGATGATGTGTCTGCCACAAGCTGTGTTTGTGCCCAAGTGTGGTGTGCTTTAGGTGGGCACTTGGGCTGCTGGCAACTTCAGGGGAGGAGGTGCTGCAGCCTCCAAGAATGTGGAACTGGGCTTTTTGGCACCTTTCCCTGGTTGGAGATTTTCTGAGAGGGTGGGGTTGGAGAGAGGGGCTTTCCAGATTAAGCAGGAATGAGCTGGAGGTTCGAGCCAAACATCCTAACCTTTTTGGGTATATGGGCACTGGTTCAAATCTGACTACTTCCTGATGGCATGGGAGGATGTGGAGAGGGGGAGTAGAGAGTTTGTGGGCTTGTGCTCAGTGGGAGGTATGGGTGAAGAAGCATCCAGTTAACTGCCACCCTGGAGAACTCAGGATTCCATTCCAGAAAGAAGTGGAGAAGGCAAGTTGCTAGGAGAAAAAAAAAAAATAGAGTATTACCACTGGCCCTGTGAATAGGGCTAGCCATGGGGAGAGTGAAGACTGCCAGTAAGAACGGACAGAGATGTGCCCTGGTTGTACTGATGAAGTTCTTCAGACAGTTTGTGGAGTGACTCGATGTTAGTTTCCACCAGGCCAGATTCCTTGACACAGTAGCAGCACTCTTTCCCCAGGAACATACAGGTGTCTGTAGAACAACTGGAACAGAGTTACTCATTGTAACTATGCTTTGGGTTAAAAGGCATGAGCATTTTTCCTATGTCTAGAGAGCCTGGTTTTAGCCTGATGAAACACACCTTTAAGACTAAACTTAGAAGACAACCAGAGGAAATTTAAAATCTTGAGCTTGTGACTGAATAGTAAGTAGTCAGTGCTCTGTCAGTTCCTCAGAACTCCATTTATCAATGCTGAAACTCTGAACCTACTCCAGTGTAATAATACCATACAAAGAGGACAGAAGTCTGAAACATCTTTACACACCTTAAATAATTTACTTATACCTTTACAAGTTGCATTTATATCTCTTAAACCATTTTCTGTGTTCCTTTAGTCGAATGTTACAGCTGAAACATGTTTATCCTTTACCATGAAGCCTGTGAACAAGGCAAATCTGTCTGTATTTTTTTAACAAGAAACTCAACTAATGAACTACCAAGGTGGTTGTGGCCTTGGAGTATGGGGAGCTGTTAGGCTGGCAAAGCTACCAGTGGCCTAGTCATTCAACACGGTCAGCTCTTAGAAGGACAGAGTTTACCTGAGCAAGCAAAAATGCAGACCAAGTAGCTTCCAAATCTATCAAATACAACAGGGACTTACTGGCTACCTAGATAGTTACCCCACTTTCCCCTGTGGTTGTTGGGGACAGAGGTCTCAGGGCGGCATCGATCTTCATCTGTCAGGCCCAGAAAATCTGACAGACTTTCCTGTGGAGTATGAACTTAGGGGAACTGGCCTATCTTGTCTAGACAAATCAGAGCAATCAATTCCCCAGTGTCCTGCTTGTTCATAGTGTGGACAGGGTCTTGGCACCAGTTGAGGTGAAAGGCAGTGTTGTTGTTGTTGTTGTTGTTTTTCTGCTCTGTGACTGGCTTTGCCACATTTAAAGCAAGCTCCAGATGGAAGTTCTTCTGCACCCATCATCTTCTTTGGAGGAGATGGGGGTGCAGCCAGGATCTGGCATGTCTCTATCATGAAAATCTTTTTATTAAACATTTTAAATGTCATATTCTCAAATCTCTGAAGCATTTGAGGATCATTATTTGTTAAGAGTATCTAAACTAGACAGACATTCCTGTTTCTAGTTACTTGTTTTAGGCTTAACTTTGAAAGCATATCTGAGAAGCTAAATCTGAACATATCAAAGAACTTGATCCTTCATGAGGTGACTGTCTGTTAACTTGTCTCTCTTATAAGATTAGGATTTTATACCTTTATCCCTGTTAAGTCTCACCTTAAGAAATAACAATTTCTGAATTGAAGCCCTTTTAATATCAAGATGAGACTTTTAACTCATAAACACAGTCCACAACAGTTTTCTGTATGACTACGTTTACCAAACTAGCTACAGCTTAACAATGTTAGTAAAAGCAAGGAGGTTAGACATACATTCCTAACTCGGTCTTTGTTAGCCTGAATAGACCTTAGGTGGAGAGACCCTTTACCGGGTGCTTAGGTCACTGTCTTGCTGTGTCATAAGATAGAAATACTTCAGTCTCTGGTACTCAGCTGTGGTCCTAAGTTTTTCATTTGAAGAATGAAGACATAGAGCACAACCATAATTTGTAGAAGGCAAAATCCAAGTTTCAACAATGTAAACAATTCAGTGTCTCTAAAATCAATACCAAGTGGTTACTCTTACATTACAAAATCTGGGCACCAGAAAGGTAAGAGCATGGAGGTGCAGCTTTAAGACCTCATTAAACCAACATTGTTTTAAATCCTATCTTTCATAAACCTCGTTTTCAGGACAGGACAGGAATTATCACACAGAAATCCATCCTAATCCAAAATATCCTGGAGACCTGTTGTCTCCTTGGTAGGCCCACTCCATGTGGTCAAGATGGTGGTGAAGTCACATGACCTCCCTCTTCTGCAACCCTAGTCAAAGTGGCGACTGCCCATATGGTTGTACTTAAGACGACGGCAGACCACATGTTGTTTCCCAGAACAATTTGAAGTTACAAGTACAAATTTTAACCATACCTGATTTCCTTAGCTGTGTTTTAAATAAGGTAGAACAGCATAAAATAACTCTTAATTTTATTTATACCCAAATGACATATGAATTTCTATCACTACATCAGAGTCAGTAGCCAGAAACACAGAGGCAAATTCTAGGCCAGGCAGCTAGTTATAATAGTAACAGCTGAGCTATTGCCAAGACACATGGAAAATGTAAACTCAGGCACCCAAGACCAGTCAGAAACAAACACGCAGTGGCCACACACATTTACACACTCACCTGAGCCTGAAGTAATTCTGTGTGGCTCCCATGTCCACAAGAAAACACACAGGCACACATCCATACATACAGGCACACATCCATACATCCATACAAAATAGACAAAACTTTTCTAACAGCAAGACAAACAAAACTTTCCATGGGAAACAGACTTTGTTACAAATTATATAGATTTTAAACCATGCCAGATAGCAACTTTCAAATCCTAAAATAAGAGTTGACAGTATAATCTTAAGATATAGAGCAGCATGCAAAGAAACCATAGGAATAAAAGATTTTTAGGAGTAAGGAAGTAGAGCCTTAGCAGGTAAGGGACTTTGGAAGTGTAGCAGAGCAATTTTAGGTATAAGGTGTCTGGAGATCATTTGTTTGTGGCAGTAGTAGTTAACAATCTGTGAGAATTTGGAAACCAAGTTTGCCAATTTTGACCACTGATTTGCATTGAGGCCACACTGTTAAAATAAAATCTGAGTCCATGGAGGAAGAGAGAGAGGGTATCAAAGCAGAACACTGTGGGGGTGGTCAGGCTGGCTGCAAGGCAAGAGAAAACCAGGAGGGAGAAGAAAATGGAGGTGTCCATGTGGGTCAGTAGGCCAAAAGAGCCAGAGCCAGAGCCATGTGGAATACAGCAGCCTAGAGCTTAAGCTGTGGATCTCCCAGGCTGCTGGGTGAGTGGAGAGAGCAGGAGAGGAGGTGTCCATGTGGGTGCAGAAGGCTGCAGAAGCCAGACAAGCACACATGTGTCCACATGCATGGTAATGCAGGGCAGAGGGAGCAGCAGTTGAAGAACTGGACTCTAGAATTGGAAATGAAATCTACAGACAAATGATCCACACATACCTTATCGAGGGTTAGAGCAATAGATGGCATAAAGGAGAACAGGCATGTGCTGGGCACAAAGCAGCCTCTCTGGCTCTGACTCCCACGTTGTAACAAATGTATGGACAGGACATTTGCACAGTTTAGTGTGGGAGAGCAGACAGAAACAAGCAAAGAGAGCAGATCTGTTGCAGGTGGAGCAGGCGGATAGGATCCCAGCATGATCAAATGAAACACCAGGAAAGTCTAAGGGGTAAAAAAGGCAAAGTGGGTACTTTTTGGCCGGCCCTGCCAAGTTATGCCACTAAGAGAACACACCAGGAACAACAGAGTTAATATAAGAGGTTTATTAGGGAATGGGGAGAGTGAAAGAGAGAAAGGCCATATTGGAGTGGAGACGCGGGAGAGGCAGTTGGACAGACAAACAGAACAGGGAAGAGACAAGAGGAAGAAGAGAGGTGGGGGGTTCCCGTGACTCAGGCAGCCCACTTGGAGTGCAGGGCTCAGGGCTCAGGGGCAGTCCCTGGGTGAAAAGGCACCTGGAGCCACCACAACCCCGGCCAACAAAACCTGGGCCACTGAGCACTGGCTACAGAGAGAGGGCAGGAGTGCAGAGCTCAAAAACCCTGGATAAGGGAGCTCAAACCATTTGTCATATGGTGTCAGACAGCCCCAATTTGGATAAATTTCACAGCAGACAAACTCAAGGATTGAGTTTAGACACGGGGTTGCCCATTTTCAAGCCTGTGCTGGAGATTGAAGACTAGGGCAAGGTGGCCTCTGAGATAGCTTGGGGTTGAGCAGTGGGGATGGAAGTAGCCTTTGGGTAGGATATCTCCTCTACAGAGGTCCCCCAGAACAAAGGCTGTCTTTGCTCTAGAAATGGGTCAGGCTTTCCCTGGTGCAGCCTCAGCTTGACAGGATATCCTGAGCGTTTTTGACCCAGAAGAGGTCTTGACCTGGAAGAGGTAACCAGTACCTCTGTAGGCAGTGGCTTGGAAATGGGTGACTTACCCCAAGTCAAAAGTCAATCACATCTGGCAGAGAGGAAAATAAAGTGAGGGGGGTGGCCCCCTACATTGCTGGGTGACCTGGTCTACCCAGTGGGAGGGCTCAACTCCTCCTGGGTTTCCGGCACCAAGATAATAGGTTTTATTTTTTTTTTTGTACCTCCATAGTAGGTTTCTCTGCACACATAGTAAGCCAGATCAAGTCAAATTAAAAAAGTACAGAACAAGTACATTTTGAGCAAAGCAGCTCCCAGGTGAGTTATCCAGCCTCCAGAGGGAGAAGAAGGAGAACTCATACGCCCAAACTAAAGCAGGGAGCTTAAATGCCCTGTAGGCAAGGGGTGATGGTGTGTCCTCCATAAGCTGGGTTTGTGCCCAAGTGTGGTGTGCTTTAGGTGGGGACTTGGGCTGCTGGCAGCTTCAGGGGAGGAGCCATTGCAGCTTCCAGGAATGCAGAACTGGGCTTTTTGGCACTTTTTCTTTGTTGGAGATTCTCTGAGAGGGTGGGGTTTGGAGAGAGAGAAATGGGGCTTTCCATATCAAGCAGGAGTGAGCTGGAGGTTCCAGCCAAGCAGTTTCATTTAAATTCCTTAGTAACCATTGACAATAGTAACTAGAAATAATCAAAATCCTACATATGTCTGTTGTAAAGACAATGAAATGTGACTCTCCCTTGAGAAGCCCATACCCACATTTGGGTGTGTCTTATTCTTTTTTGAACCCTTGTGCTTAAGATCTATGTTAAAAATGTCTTCTAATAAAATTCAACTCTGCTTCATATTGGCTGATCCTGAAATTCTTTTCTGTAGCAAAGCCAAGGATCTGGCTTTACCTAAGTGGAGGTCTATGAAAAGAACTCATCAGGCTACTGGCAACAGGCAGGTCAGTATCCTGCCCTGACACCATTGATGGGATGATTTTTCCCTTCAGACTTTTCTGCTGTCTGCTCCTTCGAACTCATTGTGCTAGCCACGGTGGCTTTTCTCCCAATTCTCAGCTAGGGAAGCACGTCCCCACTTTGGACCTTTGCACATGAATTCCCCATTCTCTGCCTCATGAACACCCCTTGTTATCACTTTCAGCATCCTCCAGCCACTCCTGGGGTCCCACAGCTGAATGTGCCATCAGCATTCAGGCAAAATGCTTAGCCACCCCAGGGACTTATGTCCTATGTAATCTATGTGTATGCACAGTGTGGCCACATAATCTATACACATGTTAGGTATGGCTATACACATGCATTATGGAGGCCCACAAAGATTTCCTAGTGAGATCTGAGCTTGCTTTACCCAGTAGAGCTGCATTAGAGGATTGCTTGGCCATGTGCATGATTACCAGCTGTTTGGAAGGGTCTGCACTTGGCTATGCTGGGGGGAGGTCTTTTGCTTCACCTCTTGGCATTCCTATAAAAAGTCCTTTAGAAGAGACAGAAGGGGCCAGTGGATTAGGATCCAGGCCCTCCCAAGGCTATCCTGTGTTTCTATCTGTTTCTCTCCCTTCTATATTTCTATCTAAATCTTTTATCCCTCACTCCTCAAGAGTACCCTGGAGGAAAGGGTGGGGGCAGGTCTCCCACAATGTGCTGAGCTACCTTTAAAAGCAGACTTACCCATCCCATGCTCTCTTCCACCATATTTCTTCCAGACCTGCACAACCCCCTCCTTTTCTTTCCCTCACTCTCTACCAATAAAACTCTTAAAGTGGGTTTTGTTATGCACTTGTGGTCCATTCTGGGACACCCAAAACCTTTCTATTACCAGATATCATTCCTCCATTGTCATCCAATTATAGGACACTTCCCTATACATTACCCAATTTCAGTACCCACTCTCACTCCAGAGCCTTGCGGGACTTAAACCTGTCATCTCTGACCTAAGGAGAGAGCTACTTCATCCCACCTCCTCTCCTTTTAACACCCCTATACTTGCAGTTAAGAAACTTAACAGAACCTACCTCCTGGTTCAAGACTTCTGGCTCATTAATTCTGCAGTGGTCCCAATCTGTCCTGTGGTGCCTAACCCTTACCCACTCCTTTCCACTATCCCTTCAGGAACCTCCCATTTCTCATTTCTGAATCTCAAGGATGCTCTTTTCTATTCCTCTCAGCACCCAGTCTCAAAGTATCTTTGCTTTCACTTGGACTGAGCCTGACACTCACCGCTCCACACAGCTCACCTGGACTGTCCTACCTATTTGGCCCAGCCCTAGCTTCTGACCTCTCTCTTTGTCTCTCCCCAACTCTAAACTCATACAGTATGTAGATGACATTCTACTTTATAGCCCATTATTACAAATTAGCCTAACTAACACCTCTACTCTCCTAAACTTCTTGTCTAGCCTGGGCTATAAAATCTCACCTTCCAAGGTCTAACTGTCCACCCTCAGGTCACCTACTTGGGTCTAACCATTACCCCAACCCACAAAACCATTAATTTAGATAGAAAGCACCTAATCCAGTCTCTTGCAGTCCCCTCTACTAAAGAGGAGATTTTAACATTTCTAGGAATAGCTGGCTTCCTATGGTCCTAGATCCCCTCTTTTTCTCTCCTTGCCCACCCTTATATGAAGTAGCTCTTGACTCTCCACAAGAACCTCTCCTCCATCCCATTACTAAGCCCTTTCAGAAGCTCCAAGAGGCTCTTCTCCAGGCTCCAGCCCTTCATCTCCCAGACCTAACTCATCTCTTCTCTATGTAACAGAAGAAGAACGATATGCCCTTGAGGTCCTAGGCCACCAACTGGGACCTCCCTTTGCACCTGTAGCATACATGTCAAAACAACTAGACCTCACCACCCAGGGATGGGCATCCTATATATGTGCTTTAGCAGCTGCTGAGCTCCTCATTCGTGAATCGAAGAAATTAACCATTAGGTCACCCACCACTGTCTTCTCCCCCCACAACCTGTCCCATCTCTTAACTTATAAAGGCTTACAAACTCTACCTCCTTCCCGGGTTCTTTCTCTCCAAGTGGCACTAGTAGAAGACGCCACACTTACTTTCCAAACATGCACACCCCTCAATATCTCAAATCTTCTCCCTCAACCCAATACTGACTACTCCCCCCTCATTCTTGCATCGAAGCCCTAGTGGAACCACTGCACCACCCTTCACACATACAGGAGGGCATTGCCTCAGGCCACCTGCAGCTGGTACACAGATGGCAGCTCCTTTTTACACAAGGGGACCCCAAAAGCGGGCTATGCCATAGTGTCAGATACTGGGGTAGCTGAAGTACAGGCACTCCTTGCCCACACCACTTACCAACAGGCTGAGCTGATAGCCCTCATCCCTGCCTTCCAACTAGCACAAGGACAATCCCTAAATGTTTACATAGACGCCAAATATGCTTTTCATATCCTCCTGTCCCACACTGCTGTCTGGAAAGAGCACAGGCTACTTACAACAAAAGGAGGATCATAACTAACTCAGGTCAAATTATGGTCATGCTGAAAGCCTCCCATCTCCCCCAAAGCTATAGGGATTATTCACTGCTGGTCTCATCAGACTGACAGCTCCATCATCTCTAAGAGAAATAACCGAGCTAACCAGGCAGCTAGGACAGCAGACTCACCTCACCCACTGCAGGGAATCCATACATACAACACACATCCTCACAGTCACCCTGACTGTGGTTCTGTCCTGTCTACACCAGCTCTCTCATCCTAACAGCCAGGCTCTGTCTCATTTTGTCAAGGCCCACCTGCACCCTACCCCTGAGGACTTCTGTTTTTAAAAACTATCACTGCCTTATATAAAATTTACCAAAAGTCAGACCCCAATTCCAAATACCATAGCCCCCCTTTTCCTACCCACCAGGCTAGGGGATCCCTCCCAGGGACTGACTGGCAACTTGATTTTACTCATATGCCCACAATCAGACAGGTTAAGTGTCCCCTGGTTCTAGCAGACACATTCTCAGGCTGGGATGAAGCTTTTCCAGTAACTAATGAAAGAGCTCAGACAGTCTCTGACCTCCTACTCTGGGAGATTATCCCTCAGTTTGGGATTCCTGCCTCTCTCCAGCCAGACAATGATCCTGAATTCACCTCCCAGATTTCCCAAACCATTTTTAAAGCTCTCACCATCCCTTAGCATTGCTATATTCCATACCATCCCCAGTCCTCAGGAAAGACAGAATGAACTAACTGCCCCTTAAAAATTTTTTCTTGTTAAAATGTCACAGAAACTTCACCTTGACTGGGTAAAGCTCTTGCCTCTGGTTCTTTTCAGGCTTCAGGCTCTCCCTAAGTGACCCCTTTCAATCATGCCATTTGAACTCCCATATGGGAGGCCAGTTCTAACCCCTGGCCTGCCATCCAAACCTTCAACCCTCCCTGATCACCTGCTTACCTCTGTTCTCTCCTATGAAATTTTACTGACTATTACCTACCCCAGCCATGTGACAACCCCTGCCTACCTCTAATCAACACTGGGAATCAGGTCCTTCTCCTCTAGACCAATGCCTCTCATTCCTTTCCCCTAAATGGCAGGGCCCCTTCAAGGTAATTCTTGTAACCCCCACAGCTGCTAGGCTTGAGGGTCTTCCCCACTGGATTCACCTATCTCACCTCAAACCTTTTACTTCCCCACCTCAGGATAATCTTTCCTCATACACAGCAGCTCAAACAAGGCCTGTTCCCTTAAGTTCCAGAGGACACTGCCATCAACTGCCTTGTCTCCAATTCCAGAAGAATGAGGTTTCACCCCACAGCTGTACTACTGGATTGGGAACCCCGTATGCTTTCTTTCCTGACCCTCCCTCTGTGATCCCCTGTCTCTACTGATCATACCCTGCTTCATCAATTTCTCTGTATGTATCTCCAATGGCATATTCAAAATTTCTAATCAACTACTCAGCCATTGTTACAGGACCACCATTAGCCACAGAGCTGGAGGTGCAAAGACTATCAAACATGCCCAGGTGGTAAGGAACAGCAACAGCCAAGAGATACCCACACCCCCAGACTCAAGGAGGGACTCATAGAACAGATTTTAGTGTAACAGTTTATTATTGACGGCCCTCAGCAAACAACTACCTGTGTCTCCTGAATGCTAAGGTAATACCATGATGATGGAGAAAGAACAGGCACCTCAAGGTTTGTTTCAGGTAGAGATTAGGAAGTTTAATTGGTAATAAGAAAAATAAATCATGTTTCAGATCCCCCCTCACTATGTGATGGTCCATAACTTTAACACTAACCAATAAAATGCGATAAGCTATTGACCATCTCTAGCAGAGTACTAAACACTGCACTCTAGCACTTTAACGACATAGACACAAGCTCAGGATTTTAAATTCCCCTTAGTTGCTTCTTAATGTGTCTAAAACTTCTCTTTTGTCAACTTAAAAATTCTTGTTAGCTGCAGGGAATCAACTTAGACCCACCCGAACAGGTCAGATTCCCTCCAAATAAGTATCATTCAACCTTTCTCTGGTTTCAGGGCCCCTTTCCCTCATCTTGGGACCCCTGGAGCCCCACCCCCCCACCTTAGGACCCTTCTTCCTCAATTACCAGGATCTAAGGAAAAATTTTCTAAACTTCAACTTTTGCCTCAT
The DNA here is from genome assembly GCA_902168325.1 of Peromyscus nudipes. Classification (NCBI taxonomy): domain Eukaryota; kingdom Metazoa; phylum Chordata; class Mammalia; order Rodentia; family Cricetidae; genus Peromyscus; species Peromyscus nudipes. Next base: position 17,286 of record CABHPH010060077.1, on the reverse strand, counting down.
CTTGTCAGGTCCAAACTGTCAGGTCCAAGTGGCATTGATGATCCACAGAGCTCAAACAACAGGGAAGACAACCAGCCACCTCAGGACATGCCCCAGACATGACTGATGCCCACCAAGTCACCTGGAAGCAGTTGTGAGAAACCCAGCACCCCTATTCCCACCTACCTGCTGCCTTACCCCTTACTTTTTATAATAAACAAAAGGGTGGAGAGTTATCATTCCGGCATCCCCCAGCCACTCCTGGGCCACATCCTCACATGCGCCATCAGCATTCAGGCAAACGTTTAGTCACTCCAGGGCTTTATGTCCTATGTAATCAGCTCACATGAGCAGCCTGGCCAGGTAATCCATATGCATGTGTGGTGTGGCCACACAAGCCCCGTGTGCATGCGCTGAACTACCTGTAAAAGTGGACCTGCCTGTCCCTCGCTCTCTTTTGCCACATTTCTTCCAGACAGGCCTGAGCACCCCACCCCACCCTTTTCCCTTTTCCCTACTCTCTACCAATAAAACTCTTAAAGTGGGTTTCATTGTATATTTGTGGCCCATTTCACCGCAGTAAATACAACACCCCTCATCCAGCAATGGTTCATCGCCAGGGAGCTCATGTTAGAACTCTGTCCAGGGGTCTCCTCCCAGGATATTTTTACCACAGTGACCACCCTGACTGCTGTCTACCAAGCTTTCTTTACCACATATACTTTCAGAAAATGTTATACTTTTCCTTCTGAGAACTTCAACTTGGGACTTTTATCTTTGTAAAATGACTGTGTCGTTAATAAACATCTCCCTCACTGCTTATGACTTTGAATGATTCTAACATTGTTTCCTCCTGGGTCTGGGTCAGTGTCTGTCTCATGGTGAGGCAGTGGGAAGAGTAAACGAATCAGTCCTTCTTCGATTCCCTTCCAACAATTCCTGCTTTTTGCTAGACACCAACACTCTAAACACACTCTGTAAATCTGTTTTAAATATTATTTTCTCTCCACTCAGAACTTTTCTTTGAGTAACATTTCATCCAAAACACCTGGTGCATGGTTTGGCTTGGGCTGAACTGCTTTCATAGCATGTTTTTTTTTTTTTGTTTTTTTCAAAGCATCTACATTGCCTGGGGGTGAGGGGGGCTTCATCAGAAATGCAGGTTCCTGGATCCCTTCCTGAGCTAAAGAATCTGCACACCTCTGGGTGAGGCCAAAAAATGTTTCTTTTTACCAACTACCATTACATCATTCCTGTAGACACTGGAGGGTGAGACCAGTACTTCAGTAGTTCAGACTAGACCCCGAGAAGATGTATTCTGGACCTTAGACAGTATAGAAAATGTCTAAAATAAAAGCTGTTTGTAACTGAGAAGATAGCTATGATCTATAAAAAGGTCACTTCTTTTTGCTATAAATAAATAGGAACACACGTGACATATTTAAGGATATTATAGCATATTTATGGATATTATAGACTTGACCCCAGTGATATAGGAAACAATAAACAAAAGGAATTCCAACATCACTCACTGAAGCCAAGAGCCAAGGATTTAGCCAGACTTACCTCCAATATACATTTGCATCTGAAAAGTTAAATTCACTCTTCTCTTTTCTTCATTTGCAAGCTGCGGCTGAAAACTTTTTAAAAACACAAATCGATTCATTTTCCTGCAGTCAGGAACAGTGTGTGTGTGTGTGTGTGGTCTCCTTGCCCACAGACCCGTAGTTTGTCTTTGTTTTCTTCCAGGTCCTTGTTGAACCTGTCCCTGGCAGAAGAGAGAACTGTCTCACACCTTACCATGCGCACAAGTAGCGGACACTTCCTGGGTGTGAAAGCAAAGAGGGAAAAAGGGAAATGAGAACAAGTATCTGCTCCCTGCTGTCAGGTGCTGAGTTCTGCGCAGCGGGTCATGTGATTAAGGAACAAACTTCTGGTAGCAGAAAAGAGAAAAAGACCCAAACCCTTGACAGGTTTGAGAGGATGTGAAGTGGATCTCCTCCTCCATGGTGGCAGCCAGAATGGTGAGGGGAGTAGCGGCCAACTGGTGTTTCACATCTTTTACTTTCTAAGGCCATGCCACTTACTTATGTATTGGCATGTTTCCCTCGGAATCAAAAGCGGAAAGCAAGGCGCTGCTGTGTGGATAAGTACCAAGTGATGGGGCAATGGCCAGCAAGTGCGGAGGTTCCTTGTTCGGTGCCACCTTGTGACTTATACCAGCTCATGGCATCTGGTTACAACAACAGCATCTTAACACATATGCTGTGCTATGATTTCAGGGTAAATTGAAAACATTTCACACACACACACACACACACACACACACACACACACCCTACATGCACATACACATCCATGTAAATACGCACATAGGCATATACATGCATATGCACACGTGCACACACACATTCATGTACACATACTTCTAGAACTGGAAATAGTTTATCTCTGAGTGGTGGGTACTTTCCATACTTCTTGTTGTTGTTTCTTCATTTTTCTCTATATATCCCAAGTTTTCTGAAAAATTGTCCAAGTTTCTTATAGTCTAAATTTCTGATTAATTTTATTAAGAATTAATTGTTGAGGAAGGAAGGATTGTAGGAGCCAGAGGGGCATTAGAAGAAAACCCACAGAATCAACTAACCTGGGCTCATAGGGGTGGCTTACAGAGACTGAACAGACAACCACAGCCTGCATGGGACTGACCTAGGTCCTCGGCATATATGTGACAGTTGGGTAGCTTGGTCCTGTCCTCTTGTGGGACTGCTAACTATGGGAACAGGGGCCTGTCTCTGACTCTTTTTCTGGCTCTTGGGACCCTATTCCTCATCCTGGGTCACCTTGCCTAGCCTTAATACATGGGGAGATGCTTAGTCTTACTGCAACTTGATATGCCATGCTTTGTTGATAACCATGGGAGATTTGCCCTTTCCTGAACAGAAACAGAGGAGGAGTGGATGGGGAGGGGGCAGGAGGGAAGTCGGGGGAGGGACTGAGAGGATAGAAGGGACAGGAGACTGCAGTTGGGATGTAAAATAATTTTTAAAAAAGGAAAAAGAATAATTAATTGCTTAAGGGATACTATTCTATTGTTTCTAAGATGAGTAATGATGACCAGATAATTCGATACAGAAACTTCTGGACTGTGTACTTCCTCTTCATGTTCTGTCTGTGTTCTCAGTGGAGACCCACAATGTATCCAAGGTCTCTGAACCTCCAAGGTGAATTGCCCTCAGAACACTGTTTACTTGCATAAGGTTGACTATTTCATCTATAAACAGAGAATAACATGAGTATTTTGCTTTTCTCAAACCAAACAAAACATACCTAAAATTGTCAGGATGAAATAAAAAGCACTGAACATTTGGTGCTGGTTGTGCTAGTAACTGGAAGGCCGGGAAGCCATGGCTGCCACCTGCCTGATGTAGGAGGAAAAGGCAATGGAGGCCCCTATGCTGCATGGGACACCTGCTACAGCAGTAAGCAGTACCTCAAACAGTCCAAAGCTATGCAGATGAGAAGCCCAGGAGTCTCCTCCAATGGCTAATATTCATGGTCTCTACTTTCCTACTTAGTCAGATTTGATACTAAGATTTAAAAATACTTTCATACTGGCTTTAAAAGATTGGGACATTTCTCTTCTTGGGAATCTCATTCCCCAAAGTTTAGACTCTCTGAACTAGGTTCCATGCTTAATCCAAAAAACTTTCCAGTCATTGGTTTTCTAGTCCCAATATTTTCTTTGACAAGAGCGTTGTGGTACTGGTACTAAATATAGTAAAACATTCATGATAGCATATTTTATCACTTGTCAAGTCTTAACGCTGTGTCCTCACATCCCAGTCTCTAGAAGTATTACATGAGAGGACACTGTAGTGTCCCATGGCACAATGTCCAGGTTCTTTGTGTCTTGAACAATGAATTGCAAGAGAAATGGAGCAGTAGTAAGAAAAATACTGATTTAGTAAGTGAGAGTAAAAGCATAGAATGTTCTCCACAGACTAGGCTTGGCATAGGCACAAGTAAGCATGTTATTTAGTGCTCTGAATTCTTTTTGAACGTCCTTTTAATGAGTTTAGTTGAAGAGAGGAATGGATTGTTCTTCAAATCTAAATGGTCTTTTAATAAAAAACCCAGAACCAGATATCAGGGTAAAAGCTGAAGATCAGAGAAGCAGAACAGCCAGCCACTAGTTCTTACCTCTATGAAATCCTCAGCCTCAAAAGAGTGAGTTCTTGTTTCCTCACACCTTATATGCCTTTCTCTGCCCAGCCATATTACTTCCTGGGATTAAAGGCGTGTGTGCTTCCCAAACAAAGGCATGAGATCTCAAGTGCTGGGATTAAAGGTGTGTGCCACCACTGCCTGACCTCTATGTCTAATCTAGTGGCTGGCCCTGTCCTCTGATTCGCAGGCAAGTTTATTAGGGTACACAATACATCACCATAGTGGATGGGTCACCAGGGTCATCAATGGGGTGTATCTTTACACTGACAGATGGGTTGTTATGCAAATTTTGGACAATGTGCATGTACACAGGCTATATATATCCTGTAATCTTAAGCATATATACTACACCCCATCATATACACATAGGATATGGTAAATAGAGGTTTTTTTCTTGATAGCTTGCTTCAAGGACACATTTGCCATCACTGAAATTGTACCCAATATTGATTTAAGTTGGCTACTGTTTTAGGGTTTCTATTGCTGTGAAGAATCACCATGACCATGGCAACTCTTACAAGGGAAAACATTTAATTGGGGTAACTTACAGTTTCAGAGGTTTAGTTCATTATCATCATGGCAAGATATGGTGGCATGCAGGCAGAAATGGTGCTGGAGAAGGAGCTAAGAATTTTACATCTTGAACTGTGTACCACACTGAGCATAGCTTAAGCAAAGAAGACCTCAAATCCCACCAGCATAGTGACACACTTCCTCCAATAAGGCCATATATACTCACACAAAGCTACACCTCCTAATAGTGCCACTGTCTATGATCTTATGGGGGCCAATTACATTCAAACTACCACATTCCACTCCCTGGCTGCCATAAGCTTGCAACAATATCATAATACAAAATGCATCTAGTCCAACTTCAAAAATCCCCGTATTCCATCACAGTCTCAACAATGTTTTAAAGTCCAAAGTTCAAAGTCTCTTCTGAGATTCATGCAGTCTCTTAACTGTAATCTCCTATAAAATAAAAATCAAAAGACAGATCACATACTTCCAACACATAATATATGGTATATATTACCATTCCAACACATAGAGAAAGAAGCATATCAAGGAAACACTGGATCAAAGCAAGACTGAAAACCAGCTGGGCAAACTCCAAATTCTGCATTTCCATGTCTAATGTCAAAACACGTTTCATTCTCCAACTCCTTTCAGCTTTGTTGACAGCAACACACTTCTTTCTCTTGGGCCTGTTCCATGCCCTGTTAGCAGCTCACTTAAGCAGGTATCTCATGACTCTGTTAACTCTAACATCTTAGAGTCTCCAAGGCAATCCAGGCTTCAACTTCATAGCTTTATACAATGGCCTTTCTAGGCCTCTATTCAGGGACACCCCTGACACATACCTGGCCTCAGTGGCTTTTCTAGTCTTGGATGAAGATTCCATAACTTCTTTCTTCTGTCCTTGACTCTAAAGCCAGAAGCACATGGCCAAAGCTGCTGAATTCTGCTGCTTGCTAGGGCTGGAAAACAGCCCTCTTGTTCAATTACATCATCACCAGCTTTTCTGTTTTCCATGGTTTCCTTCACTGCCTAAGCTTAGCTGTCCTGAAACTCACTCTGTAGACCAGGCTGGCCTCACATTCAAAGATCTGCCAGCCTCGGCCTTCTGTGTGCTGGGATTAAAGGTATGCACCACCACACCTGGCTCTAAGTTTGTCTTTAATTACTTTTCACAAATTGGGAATTTAGCTGGATGGGGTTGTGTCCTGAGGTCACCACTTCCTTTATTCTATTTTTTAATTTGTTTATCTCCTTGAATAGATGAGTTAGCTCCATTCCACCCCCTGGTGTTCCTTTTCTCCTTAAACTGTACATTTTGTATTTTTACTTGCTCATCTTTCTCCCTTTCATTATAAATCTTCATAAGAGTGACTGCTAATAATCATATGACAGAGTCAATACTAGGCTGTTTTGAGATTTCCTCTGCCAATGGAATTAATCAAAAACTCTTCACTTTAGTCTCAGGCAGAGTTTTCAGAAAGGGCAAAAAGCAGCCACATTCTTCACCAAAATATCAGAAGAACAATCACAATCTCTAGGCAACATGCTAAAATTCTTCTCCTCTGAAACATTTTGAGCCAGGCCCCCACAGTTTAAGTCTTCCAGCTCCTACTATTAAGCAATGCTTAAAGCATTCAACTGCTTTTCTAACCCACAGTCCCATGGTCCATATTCCTTAGAACAAAGGCGTGGTCAGGCCTATTACAGCTATACCCCAGTCCTTGGTACAACTTCTATTAGATACCATTACCATGGCAACTCTTGTGAAGAAAAAACATTTAATTGGGGTCACTAACAGTTTCAAAGGTTTACTCCATTATCATCATGGTGGAACATGGTGGCATGCAGGCAGACATGGTGCTGGAGAAGCAGTTGACAGTTCTACAGCTGGATCCACAGGCAGAAGGAAGTGAACTCTGTACCACACTGAGCATAGCTTAAGCAAAAGAGACCTCAAAGTCCACTTTCACAGTGACACACTTCCTCCAATAAGGCCACACTTACTCCAACAAAGCATACCTCCTAGTAGTGCCACTCCCTATGAGTTTATGGGGGTCAATTATATTCAAAGTACTATAGCTTGCTTTTCCTATCCTACCAGGGAATGTTGGACCTTAAATTACTTTTAAGAAGGGAGATACTAGGTATGGTCTTGCCTGGATGAGGCAGACACAGTTTTCTAAGGGGAGTTGCCTTGAGTCTCTAGATTATTTCTACACATACTCTACCTTAGATGGGACTCAGGAAATGCAAATTGATAACACAATAAGAGGCATATCCCTTAGAAAAATCTCCACTTTTCCCCTTAACCATGTAGATACACTAAAAGTTCCCCAGTGAATGCCTAAAACTTTAGACAATAATGACTCCTGCATAATTTTTTTTCTATGTGCCCTGCAATGTCACAACATGGTTACAAAGCTCATTTGTCTTTCCAATATTTATGCCCTAGTATCTTCTCAGCATGTGGGTGGTTACTGTTAACTAAAATAAGGGTTACTTGAATACTACAATATTGTGACCAATTGATCTGATAACAGGTAGCTGTAAGTATCTAACAGTGGGTAATATACACAGCATGGAAGTGCTGGACAAAAAGATGACTGGTGTCTTGGCCCAGGAAAGGCAGAGCAGCTTACAGTATCATCACCCTGAGAAAAGCGTGCAATTTAAAACTCATGGGTTGTTTATTTCTGAGATTTCCCGTTCAATAATTAGACCATGGATAAGAGAGACTCTTGTGCTCTCCTGTTTTCTGTGCCTTGACATGTAAAGATCACACATCCTCTGGGGATGGAGAGATAGATGGCTTAGCTGTTAGGAGTATGTTCTGCTCCCATAGAGAACCTGAGCTGGGTTCCTATCACTCATCAGGTGGCTCCTAACAACCTGAGTTAAAGCTCCCGAGAATCTGATGCCCTCTTCTGTATGCATGTGCACACACCCTTATTCAGGTATGCATGCAAACCTATAATTTAAAAAAATTAAAATAATAAATTAACATCCTTCAATTTCTTTTTTGAAACAGGGTCTTACTCTGTAGCCCAGGCTAGCCTTGAACCCACAGTATTCTTCACTCTTTTAAGTGCTAGGATTCAAGACATGAGCTGCCATGTCTGGTTAACATCTTTCAATCTTAATAAATTGTGGAAACTAAAATAGTAATAATATGTCAAAAACCAAACACAGCTGAAGCTGAGGCTCGTCAAGGACATTGGCGGTGCAAGGACTCTCTGTCCAGCGCCAGTCTTGTCGCACATCGTCTTGCAGCAGAGTTCCTCACGTCTCTTGTGTTTGTCTAATTCAGTTTCATCTGTTCTGAGGCCTCACTAGCTCACAGTCATTGTTGTGAGTTCTTTCCTTTTCCCATGTTCAGTAAAGTTTCCCAGATCAAAATGCTTGCAGAAGTGCTAGAGGAACTTGATGCATATTGCTTCTACTTAAAGACCAGTCCATGTGCAACACAGACTACAGTTCCCTGATCTCTTATAACTCCCAAGCTTCCCTAACTTTCTTCCTCTAGAACGCATTAGCACTCCACAGAGCCTCTTTCTTCTTGGAGATAATTCCTTGTAAACAGAAGCCCTCGAAAGCTCCAGCTCTTCCTTTGGTGGCTGCGCAGGGGAAAGATAAGCTGGAAGTGAGGAAAGGACATCTCACTGCTTTCTTGGTCCCATGGAAACCAGAATACAACAGAATCAGTGTCTTAGCCAAACATCTTCCACTGTTCAAGTGAGCAAAGAATAAAGGCCTGGTGGCTGAAGGCAGACAAGAAGCTTGGTCCTGAGACACCCGGCCTCCAGGTCAAAGGCACTGAGCTGATGCCATTTCTGCCAAGGCTGGTGCCAACTTTTGTCTTCCATTCATTCCTAGTGAGGGTAAACGGCACCAAGGAACTGCTGGCCCTGTAATGACTAGAACCCCGACTTCCTGCAGATTTCCATCGCCCAGGCTAGCCAGAGCCCATGGCCTTGCTTTCATTCCTTAGTTTTGTTCAAAGGTATTGCTTCATGATGTGACATGAAGAACAAAGGAAGGTGGAAGTCCTCAGGATGCCCGTGTAACAGTCTACAGCCCCAGAACCCAGAGGCTAGGCATGAAGGCCTTCAAATTAACCAGGCATGGGGCCTCCTGATCTAGGCAGGGTAACTTTGTGGTGGTGCTGCCCCAGGCAGGACAGACTACAAGTCATATGAGTCCAAACATCACACCATCAAGGAATGAAAGGGAGCAGGAGGCCTTTCCAGCATCCAAGCAGATGAAATCCATGTGGCTCTTCCTTGGCAAAAGCATATGGCCTGCCAGGCTTCTTCTAAGACAATTGTCCTTGTTCACTCCTCCACTGTCTCTCTGCATATCTGTTTTTAAGGGTGTTTTGATTATTTCAATTTTTGTTTTGTTCTTGTTTGCTTCCAAAATGAACATAACTGAATCTGAATGCACTAGTTAGTTGTCTGTTGCTGTGACAGAATCAAGGCAACTTATAGGAGAAGTAGCTCATTTTGGCTTGCTCTCAGATCGTAGTCCATGTTTCTGGGAAGCCCATACTAATGTCTGCTCCAGTCAGAGTGCCTAGGTCATTTCGGCCTGATTCAGGACAATTCTGACAGGCCATTTTATCTCTAGAGCTCCTTGGGGTTAGACGAAGTTGTCATTGATAAATGGCTCTGTGATAGAGCTTTAAGCAGTAAGATCATTTCTGGAAATTTTCCATTTTCTTGGTAAAAATTCTGCCCTGTTTTAGTTGGCTGCTTTGTAGACAAAGTAATGACCTGCCCCCCACAGACACCCACATCCCAATCTCTGAAACTTGTGAGCGGATTACTTCTGTGGGCAAAACAAAATGAACAACAGCAACCAAGCTCCTGGAAGAGGAGATAACGTTGAGAACCTTGAGGTGAGTCTGTCCTGGATGGTCCCGGGGCCTGTATCATCACCAACGCTTTTGTGGGAGTGATGCACGGATGTCAGTCAGGCAAGGAGATACAGTGACAAGAGACTCATCAGAGTGAGAGACTGGCTTGAAGATGGAGGAAGGGGCCATGAGCATGGACAGCAAACAGGCCTAGATACTGGCCAAGCAGGAACAGATTTCTAGAGTTTCCCAAAGGAACATGGCCCTGTCAACATCTTCATTTTATGGCAATGGCATTGATTTTTGTGCTGCTCACACCCTGAACCATAAGATAATAAATGTGTATTATTTTGAGCCATTGGATCTGTGGTAATTTGTTACAGTAGCAACAGGAAACCAACACAGCTTTGTATTAGGCCGCTCTATATTGTACTGTGAAATTCCCGAGCCATCAACGTATAAAGGGCAGAGCTTTATTGAGTTGATGGTTCTGCAGTTTCCAGTTCAAGCCTGAGTGGCCCATTGTCCCATTATTCTGGGTCTCTAGAGTGAACACCCCTTGACACTGGCCATGAACACATGGTTGAGAAAACAGATCCCATTATTATCCAGGAACCAGAGAGACTGAAAGACTAGCCTCTCCCAGTTCCTCAAAAGTGCTGAAGGACTGCCACTAAGATCTACTTCCTTCCATGCCTGCACCATGTGGACCTTTGGTAGACATTACCTGTTTTCAAACCACTTCCCTTTTTCCTAGCTAGGCTACAGGTAAAATCATAGAACCATGGCTACTTTGAGATTAAGTAGAAGGCCAAGAAGCACACAGAGAACTTGCCTTGACATCCCTGAGCCACTGAACTGATGCCAGCAGCTGCCTACCATGAGATCCATTGTCTCATTAAGAAACAAGACCAAACCCTTCTTCCCCATGAAGTCACTGCCACCGCACTGCTTCACCGCACAGTTGAAGATACTTTGAATCTAGCACAGCAGCCAATGAAGGTCTGTGGCAGAGGTCTATTGATCATTATGGATAGTCATGTTATGTGTTAAGTTAAAAAGACATGCATTAACATATCTGAACTATGATCCCACATGTGACTACCTGATTTATTTTCATAAAACCCATTTTTAAGGTGATATCCCCAGATGCTAAAATTTCTACTTTGGGAGCATTATTTAGCTTCTCTAGCATATTTTTTTAAGCTTTTTCACAATAATAATAAGGCTAGGGTCTTTCATGTTTTTTTAAGCAAGAAAGAAAAAAGAAATAAAAAGTTCCTAAATGGTCCCAAAGTGGTCTAAGGGTAATAATCTGGCCTCAATCTATGTTTATCTGTATTAGGTAGAAGAGGAAATAAAAGCTTGTGGTGAGAGGAGGTCTTACAGTTGAGAATGGGCGTGGCCAGCCCAAGCAAGGCAGAGATGAGGAACATGTGCATGATTTTTTACTGGGGCTCTAGGAATGCCAGCTTGAGCATCGAAGGAAGACTAAGAAAACAACTACCTAGGTGAAATACCTAAATAAGACATTATACAATACTCGCTTATCTTTTATCTGCCATTTCAGCTATCTGTACGCTACCACGGTCTGAATATTAAAAGGGAAATCCCAGAAATCAGAAATACGTTAGCTTTTGATTATATCCTGCTCCTAGAACTGTGATGCACTCCCACATAGTGCCTTTCCACCAGGTTATAGACATGAACCATCCTCATCCCCTTGTCCAGTGTATTGACACTGCATGAACATTCAGTAGTCATCTGGATTATCAGGCCATCTCTAGGTGTTACAGAGTGTGGATCCGGAGTTCGGTACCACCTAGTTCCAGGTACCACTGAGGCCTTAGGATAAATGCACTATAATGTTTTCTGACTGATAACCACATTTTCCAAAAATCATCCCCTCCAAGGCTTCCCTGCTTCATTTTTCTTCTCAGCACCCAGACATTATGTTATCATTTCGCCCCCTCCACTAGAACATAAATGTCACAAGAAAAGGTGCATTGGTCTGTCTTCACCCAGCACTGTGCTGGCACACCATCATTCTCAGCATGCTCAGTGAAGTAAAGATGTACTAAAAGATCTGGTAAGGTTTCTTATGAAGGCTCATGTTTTAGACTTTGCAGGCCAAGGAACAAAACAGAAGACACTATGTAGGTACTTATATAACAGCTATTTTTAAAATGTGAAAACATTTTTATCTTGTAGGCCATGTAAAAGCAGGCAGCAGGCCAGATTCAATCTTCTGGCCTTTATTTGCCAGCTCCTACACCAGAGGATTAACTACTCAAAAAAAAAAAAAAGTACCCTTCGAGTAGCCTGTCTCACAAGCCATTTCTGGTAACATTCAGGAACTCAGCCAGTCACCCAAACATGGCACTCACAGGTTCTGCGTCTTTGTAGAATATGGGATGTTATTTCTTCACATCTAAATGGTTATGAAGGGTATCAGGTTGTATCAGATCCTAGTAGGTATTTGTTATTAAAGACGTACTGTGTGCGCTGTACAATGCAAGGAACTAGGAGCACACTTAGTTAAAATCTAGCAGCAAGTTACAAATATAGATTATTAATTCTTTTAGAAAAAGAAGCAACCAGATACAATTTACTTGGAAATTTGAGTCAATCCTGTGTTTCAAATTTGCACACGTGGGCATATTACAGAATGTGTCATCCCAATTCTGGAATCACTATGTACACATATTATGATGGATCTTATCTTTCAAATTGACCATAATGTCTCTAAGTTAATCTATGATCCTCTGTGTACATGCATCTCATTGCTTTTAACTGGAGCATAATGTCCCACAGGATATATCTGCCATGTTCAACTTATTGCTTCAGAGATGGACCCTGAGTTGTTTTCAATTTCCTAAAGACACCCTAATAAGCAACCTCACAAAGTCTCCAAGTAGACCTGGGAAATATTTTCTCAGAATGTATCCCCAAATGGGTATTCTTTTTATATGTTACTGCAGTGCCTGTGGGTTCTAGGTCCTGCACAAACTCAGTCGTGCTTGCCCTAGCCTTCCAATGCTAACCACTCTCAGGAGTATGAATCACGACTCTGACTTTCCTTTACATTCTCCTGCCGTTTGGGTTTCCCAGTCAGAGACTAGCCTACTGTTAGTCACTTTTCATCACTGTGGCACAATACCTGAGCAAAAGAATTTATATTGGCACAAAAAAGCCCCATTGCCTTTAGGCCTGTGGCATGGAAGAAATATGGTGGAGGTACGCTGCTAGTCACACGGCAGCCAGGAAGTGGGAAGGAGAGACAGAGGGAGAACAAGGCATGTACTACAAGGAAAAGTCCTCTGTGATGCACTCTCGCCTACCAGTCCATACATTCACCAATGGATTAACCTGTTGACAGAGCCCTCATGATTCAACCATCTTTGAAAATAGTGATGGAATTAGAACTCCAGCACCTAAGCCTTTTGGATGATCATTTCATGGATTAAATTCGATACATATTTATAATTTCTGCCCTTTTTGTCTGATGTGTTTCTAAAATATTTTGTTCTTTTAGAAAATTCCTGGCTGATAATCCTTTGGAATTTTTGAGGTAGGATCAGAATCCTCCTGGGGACAAAAGATGGAGAAATTATTGGGCTGTAATCGATAACTTGTAACCCACTGGAAGAACAGTCCTTAACTTCCTGTGGACAACACATGAAATGTGTAGGGTCCCTTATCATTCTACTTTGTGCACAAGGATGAGAAGCCACTGGGTTGCACTGTGGTCCCAGGATGTCCCCAAAGGAGCAAAGTTGCCACTGATCCAGATCTCACACAGGAGCAGGAAACTCTGCTGAGATGCCAGGAAGAGGGCTCTGTTTTTGTGACTAGTAGAAGACTCCCAGACCTCAGAGCCCTTCAGACACCTGGTAAAACTCCCAGCCTGTCCAGTGTTAGGTGGCACTGGATCTTAAGACAGAGTGTCTCTTCTCCTTGGCCTCTGTCTTTTTTCAGTTAAGTATTTTGCCTGTAATGTTCATTTTCTCTGCTTCAGTTGTATTCCTATTATTGGCAGCACGGAAGTACCTTCGTGCCTGGCACTGGCCTGACGTACTGTAAAGAATTTCTCCTGCATAGCCACCCATGTCTGTCTGTGATGACCTTCAGCACACTCAAACCTTGATTTTCAAACTGTCAAATTTTATGCTTCGGTTGGCTTTTGTCTTCAATAAATGTACATGACATTGGAAGGTGGATGTGGGTTTTTGGAAGAGGGAACCTGAGGGGAACTAAAGGGATGGTAGGAGTGAGTATGCATGTGAAATTTTCAAAGAATAAGTAAAATATGTTTTAAAAAAAGATTTGGAAAGATGGCTCACAGTTAAGAGTGTTTGTGGCAGAGGACCTTAGTTCAGTTCCTAGCACACACATCAGGGCACTCATGAGCATCTATTACTCCAGGTCCAAAGGATCTGATGCCCTCTTCTGGCCACCATGGACACTGGCCTCAGTTTTACATACATACATACACACATACATACATACATACATACATACATGCCCCCCCACATACACACACAAAATTAAAAACAAAATAAAATCACAAAAAAGGAACTCTTCCTCATTCTGAAGTCACAGTTATTCTCCTGCCTCTCTCCTCTGTATTAGCTTTGTCATTTTACTCACATATTTAGAGCCTGAGCCCACTGGTTGTCTTCTGGTGTCACGTGAGATCGCGTCCATTATTGTTGGGTGTCTCTGCTGTCCTGCACTCAGCAGGCACCAGACACACAAGCACACAGCTTGTCCTCTTTTCATTTCATCACTCCAGCCGACTTACAAGGACATTATTTTTAAATCATCACTTTATAAACTTTTTATATCTCAGGATGTAAATGTTCCTTGGATTTTCCTGTTGCTCACTTGCCTTTGTAGAACTCTGCTCTTTCCTATATACAACAGAGACAATTTATCCCCTACCTTCTTCCCTGTCCCAAGGCCCTCAAGAAAAGGTACACTGAGGTTTTCATTTGAAACTACATCCATGCACTGCAAATCTCTCTGCTTCTGTCTTTTGGATAAAGTCGGGAGCCAAAGAGTCTAACAATCAGGTTTGGCAAGACAGAAAGCTGGAGGCATTTCAGCTGGGAAGGAATTTAATTAGAAACCTATGAAATGCTTGGAAGAGGGAGACTATCAAGCAAAATCATTCCTGGCTCTCAGGAAACCCAAAGAAGTAAGGAATGTTTGGAGTCCTGGGAATCTCCAGAAAGCCAGGGAAGACACTACTGTGGGTCTGAGTTACCTGTGGTGTCCAAGCTTGATCCTCGTTTGCCAACTGTCACCAGACATTACCAGCAAATGACTATTTTTTCTTTCATATCTTTTTTTTCTTTCAAAATGTCATGAAAATTCCTCTCATTGGCAAATCTAATCCAGAGGTAGGCATAATTCAAAGTTGGCAACACAGAGACAGAGGTGCTTACTAATTAATGCTGAGTGATTCGTGATAACCTGAAGCTTCTGATACATAGTATCAACATGACTTTAGGTATGATTCAAAGAGAGCATGCTTAATTGATTCAATGATATGGCATATTATTTCACTTGAAAAAATCACAAATATTTTAACATCTGCAGATGTTTACTTTCAAGAAAGGATGAATTATTATACAAGGAATGGTATCTCAAGAAAGATCACTTCTTCATCAAAAATCAGATGTTCATAGGTGTGCAGATTAATGTCAAGGCCTTCAATTCAATTCCATTGGTCCACACAGTTTTTATGTCAGTACCAAGCTGTTTTTTATTACTATAGCTCTATAGCAGAGCTTGAGGTCAGGGATGGTGATGCCTTCAGAGGTGGCTTTATTGTACAGGATAGCTTTCCTGTAGATGTAACCAACCATCTTATAAATAAGAAACACAGAACCAATGCAAAGAAGAAAGCCAAGAGGTCAGAGCTAAGAGCTAAAACCTTACTCTTCCTCCTGCAGTGGTCCTACCTCTCCAAAGGAGCCGCTACTTCCTGTGTTAGTCTTTATATAGTCTCTGTTCTGCCTTCTTCTCATTGGTTGTAAACCCAACCACAGGACTGCCTCATCACGGCCTGTTTGTATAGACCTCCAGGTGTTCTATGGTTGGTATTGAGATTAAAGGCATGTGTATCCAATGCTGGCTGTATCCCTGAACATACAGAGACTTACCTAGCTCTGTCTACCAAGTGCTGTGATCACAAGCGTACACCACCACTGCCCTGCTTTCCTATGGCTTGATAATAGCTCTGACCCCCAGGCAACTTTATTTATTAACATACAATTAACATTTTGGTACAAAAGAAAAATATCACCATATTTCCCCTTTTCTATTTTAATAAAAAGAAAAAAGGAAAACACTTATAACTAACATAAGAAAAACTATATACAGAAGTACAATAACTATATACAATATATACAAGTAATAAATACCTAAACAATGTCTAGTCTATTTGTATTTAACAAATTCAGAGAAAATAATTCTATTATCTATCCTATTCTATCTAATTCACTTTCTATCCTAATTAATCTTCAACTATAACTAAATAATCTTCAACTCCTTCAGAGACCCAAGAAGGAAATAATATTAGCTAACAAAACTAAAAACAGGAAGTACATGCAAGCAACTTCCAAAAAATTGTGAGTTGACAGAAACAGCCAGCCGCCTGGACAGTCACCTGAGGTTTCTCCTCAGTGTTGGGGCATCATCTTCAGCCTATAGGCTTAGCGTATCTGACAGACTCATTTGTGAAGTAGGACGTACACAAGGTCAACAGTTCAACCTCACCTTGGGTGAGAGCAGTCCATGTACCAGAAATACCTGAATTCCATTAGTGTCATGTCATGATTCAGGATTTTAAATTCTGGAAATTGTTGATGTTTTTTGAATTCAGCTGTCCATTCTTCTTGGCTATGTGTGTATGTGGCTTCATCTCAGCATCCCGTTCTTCTCCACATCCCTCTATTAAATGCCAGTCTGCTATTGAGAGGTGTGAGCTTAGTTACTCTTCAAGAATAACTGTTTCAGCTGCTGTTCCATTGCACATCAGAAGCCATCGGCCTACTGCCTGTTCAGCTGCCTTCAAAGAAAAAGGCACTGTACCTTTTCCAGATTGCAAAGGCCACTTCAGGGATGGTGCCATATTGTCCTGGCCTCAGAAGATGCCTTTTGATAAAGCCATAACCACACTTGTTTTGGCAAGAATCAGTAGTCCTTAGTTTCGTGTCCTGTCTGTCCTGTTTGTCAACAGTTGATTTGAGGATACTTTGTTGTCTGGTGGCTACTTTTGCCACAATGAAAGTTAACTCCATATGCAGTTTCTTCAATGCCCATATTCTCTCTGAAGTAGATTGGTACTGCCAGGAGCCAACATGTCTCATAGTCATAACAAAAAAGAAAAATTTTCTAAGTTATTAAAACATTTTAAATGCCATATTCTGTAGATCTCTGAAGGGTTTGAAGATGACCTGTCTATCTAAAATATATCTGCTCAATCTAGAAAACATACCTAATATGACTACAAGTTCTATTAACTTTCATTTCTTTATATTCTAATAGTTGGTAATAACAACATTCAAGGATCAAAAAATTGTATTACATTGTTAAATGAACGGTATAAATACAGTTAGAAATATACATATAGCATTTTCTAACAATATCAATTTCAATATATATAATTTGTATACAAAACAATCCAATCC